>RPOG01006317.1:12820-24818 GCA_008086565.1 Thalassoma bifasciatum | reverse complement strand
CCTTCGAGCTGCAGAAAGTTATAAGTTGGCATCAAAACCTGAATCTGCAGCCGCTGCTCTTAAAGAGGCAGGAAGTCTCATGAGCCAATCAGATCAGTTCAGTCATGATGACATCACCGGCGTGCTGACTGAGTGCCTGAGTCTCACGGACAGCATCTCTGAGCCGAGGACTCTGGGTAATCACAGCTCTGTGTGTTGATGTTTTCATGTTGGTCGTGCTTCATGAGGATGATGGGAACTGTGATGTGGCTGCGTCCAGGTGAGCTCTACCTGTCGGTGGGCGTGTCCTACTGCAGGCTCAGGTGTTTCCAGGAGGGGGCGCAGTGTTTCCAGCAGGCTCTGGGTCCCTCGGCTCAACAGCCCCCCCTGCTGGCCAAAGTTCTGCACAACCTGGGAGCCGCCCTGAACGCAGAGGGCCGATTCAAAGATGCTGTCACCTACCACAGGGACGCCGCCGCGCTGTACGGTCAGTCAGCTGATGTCATCACACACCTGTCGGTCATCACACACCTGTCAGTCTTACCTGTGTGTGTGTGTGTGTGTGCAGGCTCTCTGGGTTGCCGTGGCGACCAGGCTCAGTGCTTCAGTAACCTGGGTGTGGCCTGTAGTCGTCTCGGCGATGATGAGGAGGCAGCTGAGAGCTTCATCCTTTCTCTGCAGGGATTCAGAGACACAGGTGAGTTTGTTTACGTTTACAAATGTTTGTTTACGTTTATTTATGATGTTTCTCTTCACCTGTCTGTCTCTCACCTGTCTGCCTCCACTTGTCTGTGTTCACCTGTTTCTCGCTGCCCATCTGTCTCCAACTTTCTTTCAACACCTGTCTCCACCTCTGGCTCACACCTGTCTGCCTAACACCTGTGTATCTCACCTGTCTGTCTCACACCTGTCTGCCTCACACCTGTCTGCCTCACACCTGTCTGTCTCACACCTGTCTGCCTCACACCTGTCTCACACCTGTCTGTCTCACACCTGTCTGTCTCACACCTGTCTCACACCTGTCTGTCTCACACCTGTCTTACTCTTACCTGTCTCACACCTGTCTCACACCTGTCTGTCTCACAACTGTCTGTCTCACAACTGTCTGTCTCACACCTGTCTGCCTCACACCTGTCCGTCTCACACCTGTCTCACACCTGTCTGTCTCCCACCTGTCTCACACCTGTCTGTCTCCACCTGTCCGTCTCCACCTGTCTGTCTCACACCTGTCCGTCTCCACCTGTCTGTCTCACACCTGTCTGTCTCCACCTGTCCGTCTCCACCTGTCTGTCTCACACCTGTCCGTCTCCACCTGTCTGTCTCACACCTGTCTGTCTCCACCTGTCTGTCTCCACCTGTCTGACTGCAGAGAACCACCTGGCGGAGGTTCAGGTGTGTGAGCTGTTGTCAGAGTGTTACCTGAGGCAGAGGAAGCAGCAGAAAGCTGTTCAGCTCCTGAAGGAGGCTCTGAGCGCGCTCAGTCACTGTCAGGTAAGAACACTCACCTGTCTCCAGCTCAGAGGTCAGAGGTCACACCTGTTGGACTCAGGTAAATGTTTTTCTGCTCCAGGACTCTTCAGGTGACCTCAGAGATCGTCTGGTCGAGCGTCTGACTGCAGCTCTGCAGCAGGATCAGGTTACTCGCAGGCCACGCCCACTGAGGCCACACCCACTCCACGCACCTGTCAACCATCCTGTCAGGTAACAGCCAATCACAGGCTGGGATTCAAACCTAATCCACTCTCACCCTGATTGGTCGTCACTTTCATCTGCCCGCCTCTTCACAGGAGGAGTGATGTCACACAGAGTCCAGGCCAAGCGTCCAATCAGCAACCACGCCTTAAGAGAGGGGAGGAGCCAGGTGAGTCACTTACCTTTAAATGAAGCACATCACCTGGTTAAATTACATCACAGTTATTTCCCAGCATCCTTCACTCTCCACAGTGCAGGACTCTGCAGACAGACAGGAAGCTGCTGGTTCTGGGTCCTTAGGGGGCGGAGCCACTGAGGCACGTGACTCAATGACCCTGACACCTGGACCCCACAGGTAACACACAGCGACCTCTGCAGGGCCGAGAGCCTCAAGTTGAGAACCCTTTAACAGTCTGTGTGTTTACAGGTCAGAGCAGAGCGGCGAGCTGCAGAACGGTGAGTACGGCGAGCTCTGTGACATCTGAGCACGCTCTGAGCAAAGGTGTGACATACCTGTGTGTGATTCCAGGTGAGCGGTGGTCAGACAGAGAGGCTCCGCCCACTAACAGGTGAGTGACAGGTGAGTGTCTCTGCTTCCAGTTCCTTCTGCAGTGACATCACGCATAAATCTGTTTCTTTTCCGTCAGTGAAACCTCATTGGTCCAGGAGGTGCAGGCTCCACCCCCTCTGCCTGATGACCTCACATTAGCCACGCCCACTTTGGCCAGGTGGAGGTCGAGGTTCTGCTCAGTGATGTAGCCTCAGGTGTAAAAGGACTTCCTGTTTGTTTTTAAAATAAAAGCTCTATTAGCATACTGACATTTCTTCAAAAGGCTTTTATTGTGAAATATTTTCTGCAGAAATGAGGTGTTGTTCTGCAGCTGCTGCCCCCTGGTGGCACCTGGTGGTCACCACACATTTGATTTTTTTTTAGTGTTTTATCAGTTTAAAGTACGCTGTGGGTACGTGTGTGAATAATGTATGTTTTCCTTCAGCTCTGATCAGAAATCAGCAGCACACACACACACACACACACACACAGTCCTGGCTCCTGTAGCTCCTCCCCCTGCTCTGCGCTCTGCAGGTTTCTCCTCACTCCTCCTGGAGCTGCTGCAGCAAATGGACTTGAACTGATCTGGATCAGACCAGATCCTGGTCTTACTCAGGACCCTCTTTATTCTCTGAGGTCTTAAACGGTGAGTGAGGGTCTCTGAGGGTCTGTGTGGATCCCTGAGGGTCTCTGTGGATCCCTGAGGGTCTCTGTGGATCCCTGAGGGTCTGTGTGGATCCCTGAGGGTCTGTGTGGATCCCTGAGGGTCTGTGTGGACTTCTGTGGGTAACAGGACGAAGAACATGAGGAACATCCAGAGACACTAAGAAGGTAAAAAAACTCTTTCACAATAAAAGCCTCAAAGCAAGAAACTCTACTCTTCCACTACATGTGCAGCTTATTGTTTTCTGTTATGACATTTCTGTGTCTTTTATTGTTATTTTCACTCTTTTTTTTATTTCTACAGATCTGTATCATGCATCACACAGGGTTTGATGTTCATGTATTGAGACAATAAAACATTTTTAACAACAGCTTAACTGCTGATAAATATATTACCTTGTGTAAGTAAAGTTAAAAATATCTGAACTACTTTCACTTTCTAAACAAATACAGGAGGATGATGATGTCATCAACCATATGAGCGGGGTAGTATTGATCTGGTGACATCATCAGACTTGAAGTTAAAGGGACGGACACAAGTTATTAAACCAGGAGGGAATCAGGTGCAGGGTCTGACACCTTTAGTGACTCTGTATGTGTGTGTGTGTGTGTGTGTGTGTGTGTGTGTGTGTGTGTGTGTGTGTGTGTGTGTGTGTATTTATTAAATAACTTAGGGCCAGAAAAGTATCAGGGGCCTGACACTGCAGAGTGAGAGAGAGAGAGAGAGTTAGAGAGAGAGATAGAGAGAGAGAGAAGTGGCATAGGTGACATCATGATCACACACACACACACACACACACACACACACACACACACACACACACACAAACACACACACACACACACACACACAGACACACACCTTCCAAAAATAAACTGTAGATAGAAACCTGACCTCGCTGTTTGTTTCAGTGAATCAATATGAAATCTGATTCTGTGCTTTTATTTTGAAACACAGTTTGCTTCCAGATAGCTGCTTTTATTTTGAAAGGGTTGTTAATAAAAACTCACATTAATCAGGTTTATTATAATAATTATCATGTTTTTCTGAAACTATAAATGTCTTTACTTGATGCTGAGCTATGACCAATGAGGTCTGTCCCTTTAAGACGTGACCTCACTCACCTGAGGGTCACCTGTCAGGATCCACCTTTGAGAAAAGTCTTGTTTTCTTCTCTGCTCCACAGGATGTCCGGTAACTGGTCCGTCCTGAGACTGTCAACACTGGCCCCGCCCACCAACACGTTAGCCCCGCCCCCTCCCAACACCTCCCAGTTCCCCGCCCTCTCAGACTGGGAGGCGCCCACCTTCACGCGCGCCGCCCAGTTCAGAGTCAGCGCCACCTTCGTCCTCTTCCTCTTCGCCGCCTGCAGTAACCTGGCCTTATTGGTCAGCGTGTGGTGTGGGCGTGGCCGGCGGCTGGCGTCCCACCTGAGGCCCCTGATGCTGAGCCTGGCGTCGGCTGACCTGATGATGACGTTCGTGGTGATGCCTCTGGACGCCGTGTGGAACGTGACGGTGCAGTGGTACGGAGGCGACGCACTCTGTAAGCTGCTCAACTTCCTGAAGCTGTTCGCCATGCACGCCGCCACCTTCATCCTGGTGGTCATCAGCCTGGACCGCCAGCACGCCATCCTGCATCCTCTGGACGCTCTGAGCGCTCACCGGAGGAACAGACGCATGCTGATGATGGCGTGGAGCCTCAGCCTGCTGCTTGCATCACCACAGGTACATATCAACATGAATGGGCTGTGATTGGCTGCAGAGTTCAGACTCTTGGCTGTGATTGGCTGCATTGTTTGGACTCTAGGCTGTGATTGGTTGCATTGTTTGGACTCTAGGCTGTGATTGGTTGCAGTGTTTGGACAAAGCTGTGATTGGCTGCATTGTTTGGACTCTAGGCTGTGATTGGCTGCATTGTTCAGACTCTAGGCTGTGATTGGCTGCAGAGTTAAGACTCAAGGCTGTGATTGGCTGCAGAGTTTGGACTCTAGGCTGTGATTGGTTGCAGTGTTTGGGCTCTAGGCTGTGATTGGCTGCAGAGTTTTGACTCTAGGCTGTGATTGGTTGCAGTGTTTGGGCTCTAGGCTGTGATTGGCTGCAGTGTTTGGACTCTTGGCTGTGATTGGTTGCAGTGTTTGGGCTCTAGGCTGTGATTGGCTGCAGAGTTTTGACTCTAGGCTGTGATTGGTTGCAGTGTTTGGGCTCTAGGCTGTGATTGGTTGCAGTGTTTGGACTAAGCTGTGATTAGCTGTAGAGTTTAGACTCTAGGCTGTGATTGGCTGCAGAGTTTAGACTCTAGGCTGTGATTGGTTGCAGTGTTTGGACTAAGCTGTGATTGGCTGCAGAGTTTAGACTCTAGGCTGTGACTGGCCACAGTGTTTGGACTGAGCTGTGATTGGCTGCAGAGTTTAGACTCTAGGCTGTGATTGGCTGCAGTTTTCATACTCTAGGCTGTGATTGGCTGCAGAGTTTAGACTCTAGGCTGTGATTGGCTGCAGAGTTTAGACTCTAGGCTGTGACTGGCTGCAGAGTTTAGACTCTAGGCTTTGATTGGCTGCAGTTTTCAGCCTCAGAACTCGTTTTTTTTCCCTCTTCCTCCGTTTTGATGAATCTTTCATGAACCTGCTGCAGATTTTATCTTGTCTTCACTGTTTGATGAATATTAATGAAGCGTTCACACTGAGCTGAAGGAAACTGAAGGTTCAGGCTCAGAGCTGAGAACAGTCGAACCCTCAGGAGCTTAAATCCCTGAAAGAATGTTTCTGATTAAAGCACCTCCTGCTGTTAGCTCGGGCTAATGCCTCATTTACTTTCTATGAGGAATGCTAACAACGCCACGAGGCCTCAGGCTGAAACTGAGCAGATTCAGAGAGTTTCAGACCTGAAAACTCAGATTATTCCTCAAAAACACACCTGAACCATGATGATTAGTCTGACCTTTACCTGAGCTCAGGTCTGACCTTCACCTGAGCTCGGGTCTGACCCTTGACCTTCTCCTCCTGCAGCTCTTCATCTTCCGGGCCGTGCAGGTAGAGGGCGCTAACTTCACTCAGTGTGCGACTCACGGCAGCTTCAGCCGCCGTTGGCAGGAAACCGTCTTCAACATGTTCAACTTCACCTCGCTCTACGTGCTCCCCCTGCTGGTCATGAGCTGCTGCTACAGCCGCATCCTGCTGCACATACACCTGCAGCACCTGCGCAACAAAGGTAACACACCTGACTACACACACCTGAATACACACCTGACACACACCTGCAGCATCTACATGAGGAACAAAGGTGACTCACCTGAAAACACACCTTATACGCGCCTGGATACACAATTAAGAAACAAAGTTAACACGCTTGAATACACACCTGACACACCTGGAACAAAGGTAACACACCTGAATATACTTGTAACATCTCTCCATCCAATCTTAGACAAAGAGGTAACTTACCTGTCATACACCTTTACGCATCTGTGTCATACTCCATCTGATGTTCACCTGCAACACACCTGTACCACCTGTAACCCGCTTGTAATACCTGTATAACACCTGCATCACCTGTAACACACCTGTAGACGTGTTAACACATGTTCTAACCTGGAAGAGTGAACACCCTTTGCACCTGTGACATCTGTAACACCTGTGACACACCTGTAGATGTATACATACCTGTTCTAACCTGTAACACCTGTAACACCTGACACACGTGCATCACCTGTAACACACCTGTAGACGTGTAAACACATGTTCTAACGTGGAACCAAAGAGTGAACACCCTTTGCACCTGTAACACCTGACACCTGTTTCACCTGTGACACCTGTAACACCTGACACACCTGTTTCACCTGTAACACCTGACACACCTGTGACACCTGTAATACCTGACACACCTGTTTCACCTGTAACACCTGACACACCTGTTTCACCTGTAACACCTGACACACCTGTGACACCTGTAATACCTGACACACCTGCTTCACCTGTAACACCTGACACACCTGTTTCACCTGTAACACCTGACACACCTGTCTGAATGCAGAGCCGTGACAGACTGACCTGCACAGGTGAGTGAACCCCGTTTCCCCTAACAGTGTGACCTCACTGACGTAGCCCCTCCCCCTCTCAGCAGGTGAGTCGTACCTGCGGCGCAGCGGCACCGACATCATCCCGAAGGCGCGGATGAAGACGCTGAAGATGACGGTGGTCATCGTGCTGTCCTTCGTGGTCTGCTGGACGCCGTATTACCTGCTGGGGCTCTGGTACTGGTTCCACCCGGACATGCTGCGCCTCACACCTGAGTACGTGCATCACGCCCTCTTCCTGTTCGGGAACCTCAACACCTGCTGTGACCCCGTCATCTACGGCTTCTACACGCCCTCCTTCAGGGCCGACCTCGCCGCCTGCTGCCGCCGCCGCCACCACCGCTCCAGGCCGGACGCCTCCACCAGGTCACCTGAGCGTCTGTCAGCGCGGCCTCACGGCGGGGGGGCGGACCCCAACGCCAACCAGACTGGAGGACAGGAGTGATGTCACAGTGATGTCACAGTGACGTCAGAGTGAAAACATGGAGTGGATCAGCTGCAGCTGGATCAGGACTGAGCTTTTTATTCTGCAGATTTAGACTCAGATTAAATCAGTGCTGAGCTGATGAAGATGATTATCAGGAGTTTATTTATTCATGTGTTTATGAAACAGAAACTCAGAGACTTTTTTCTACTTTAATTCATTTATTTGGTTTTATGTGTCAACACATCAGAGCGGAGAACAGACGGGACAACAAACAGAATCACAGAAGAAGAAGAAGTTCATGAACTGAGGAGCAAAAACAAACAGAGAAAAATCATCAACAAAGACTTTTAAAATAAGTTTGGAGTTTGAGACCAAACTTTGTATGAATGAGGCTGAGCTGCTGCTTCTGCTGCGTCTCTGTCTGTTCTGGTTAAAGCTTCAGCTGCTCTTTTTTTTATGACACATTAATGAAATAAAACGTTTGGAGAGAAAAGAAATCAGAAATATTAAAGCATCGCTTTTCTCATTGGTTCTAGCCTTGGTTCACTACGAGCTCTACGTTTAGTTTTTCTACGGCGCGTCCACAGGTGAGGTAGTTCCACTTTAAACTGACAACAATCAGCTTTTATATAAAATTACTCTGAATATCTGTAAAATATGGCTCATATCTCAGGTGTATGGCTTTTTTATTTTCCTTAAATATGGCTGGATCTGCTACCTTTAGCTGGAAACACGACATTTTTAAATCCTAGAAACATTTTCACATCTTTAAACTACAATGAAAAGAATGAAACAATAGAAAAAAAACAGAGGTCAGAAGGTTATAATCATAAAATTATTATCAATACATTTAAATCTTTAATGCTCTTCTTCACAGGTTTTTCATTTTGGCTGAATTTCCTCTTCGCCGCCGAGCGAACGACGGCGACGGAAAAATAAGAACGAACTGAGAGAAGAAAGTTCTAGAAACAGAACAGCAACATTAAACTCTAACATGTTTGTTTTTCATTTCTATAAACCAATCAGGAGCTGACAGTGACCTCTGACCCCGGGGACGGGAGGGGGCGGGGCTACAGGAGGTAACCATGAGACTCAATGAAATAAAATTAAACAGTTAAAGAAACGACGTAACGGACGTTTTCTTCACCGACTTTGAGTCTCTTCATCGTGGTCGATCGCTGTTTCTCTCCATCTCTGATCCCTCTGGTGCCCGGGTTGTGAGCGACAGGTTTTTATTTTGTTTTTTTAATATTCAGGTCTCTGGGGGGTCGTAGGAAACAGGATCAATAACAAACTGAACCTGTGACGGGCTCAGGGGTCAGAGGTCGTCTTTCAGAGTTTTCTCGAGCTTTTGGTCGACGTGTTTTTGTTTTTTTGGCTCTTTGAAGAAACGGAGCTTCAGGTTGAAATTTATGAAAATATAAATTCTCTTCTTTCCCTGAAGCGTTCGTCTGAAATATAAAAACTGAAACAAACTTCTCTTTTGGTTTTGTTTGTTCTTCGACTCTGGAAACAGGAAGTGAAAACAAACAAACAAACAAACAAACAGGAAGTGGTGAAAACGACTTTTTTTTTTCATCTTTGGACGTTTTTCGTCTTTTTAAAGAATATTTGGAAGTTTGGTGTAGATCTAGAGAAAGCTGCTGCTCGTCTATTAGAGAGTTTACGGCGTCTTTTCCAGACGTTTTTAGAGGTCACTTTCAACATGGCTGACAGCACACCTGTACACAGGAAGTGGCTGCCACCGCCAAAATAAAACATTAAAGAGTAAAAAGGTCTCAGACGATCTGAGACAAAGTCCACAAAGTTCAGGTTCACCTGTCCTCAGGTCCTTCAGGTGATCCATCTTTTCAGGTGGAGGCGTCTCCATGACAACCAGGACAGGTGATCCTGACTGACACTTTCAAAATAAAAGTTCATTCTCCAACGTCTGCAGGAAGCTCCAGGACCCAAACGGCACCACAGATCCGACACTCCAGACCAGAACTGGATCAGGTTTTCCTTCAGAGGATGAAAGGGGGTCTGGATCTAGATCTGGTAAAATGTAAGAACTGATCTGGATCTGGAATTGTTCTAAAAAAAATTAGATCTGGATTTGTGAAAAAGAGAATCTGAATCAGCTTAAAGTGAGAACAGATCTGGATCTGACTTATGTTTGGAAAGATCTTGTTGTGGTTTTATTTTGAGAGGATCTTGATTTGTTTTTTCCCTCAAAAATATCTGGATAGGGTTTTATTCAGAAAGGATCTGGATCTGGTTTTTTCTACTCAGAAGATCTGGTTCAACATACGAATGGATCTGGCTTTTACTGTGAAAGAATCTTGTTTTGGTTTTCTCTCAGAAAGGATCCAATCTGGTTTCACTTAAGAGGGTTTAGATGAGGTTTTTCTTCAGAGATCTGGATCCAGATCTGTTTGAACTAAACAAAGGTCTGGGTTTGGTTTTTGCTTTCAAGAACCTTGTGGAGAGTTTATCTTGAGAAAGGATCCAGATCTGGTTTTCTCTAAGAGGTTCTTGACCTGGACCCAGTTTAACATAAGTGGGATCTAGATCAGGTTTGACTCCAGAAAGAATCTTGTTGTAGTTTTTCTTCACAGAGGATCAGGGTCTAGTCTTAGTTCTGAAAGGATCTGGATTGAAGTTTTCAGGAGGATCCAGACCTGGTTTCTGGTCCAGAGCTGACGACTCAGATGAAAATGAGACTGTTGTTGGTTTTGGACTTAGACCTGGATCAGGTTTTGGGTGAAGGTACCGGATCCTTGTGGAGCTCAGACCTGGATCAGGTTTTGGGTCCTGGACTGAAGGTGGATGTTGGAGTCAGACGTGAGCATCATCTTTATTTAAGAGTTTTTTCCTGAGTCTCTCGGACTCTTTGACCCTGATGGATCCATCCACCAGGGCTCAGGCCACATCCAGAGTCTGGGGTCTCTGAGGGTCTGGGGGGGTCTGTGGGGGTCTGTGGGGGTCTGTGGGGGGTCAGTTTGGCACAGGACTTCAACATTGGTACAAAGGCAGGAAAGCGGCTCTGGTGGAGCCTTTTGGTTGGAGGTAGTTCAGCTCTGTCAGCAGCAGGAGGCTAACGGCGCCCGGAGGTTCAGGCGTTTTGGCGTGGAGCCTGAGGTGGCGCTCTTTGGAGGTTATTTGGTGACGGGGGGGGGGGTTAGGGTGGGGGGTTAGGGTGGGGGGCAGGGACCAGCCTGTAGACCTCCTCTCCTTCCTGACCTGAGGCGAACTCGGTGAAACTAACAAACACTAAAAGGCTAAAGTGGCGTGGAGGAGAGACAGCGTCCTCCACAGGCGCCGTCTGACCAGAGCTAAAAACATCACTTTGGCGCTGAGCCTCAGAGGACCAACCACGGGGGGCGGGTCCTCTGAAGACCCCGACTCTGGTCAGAGCGGCAGAAGGCCTCGGAAAAACTGGGCACGGGCGGCGTCAAACTCAAAACGACCTCAAACTGAAGAAAAAGGTTTTGGTTTTTAACAGGAAGCATCAGGACGCCGTGACGTCAGCGTCTGAAACCACAGAGGAACCATGTGACCAACACGGCGCCATCATCAGACGCCATGTGACCAACACAGCATCACCATCAGACACCATGTGACCAACACAGCACCATCATCAGACGCCATGTGACCAACACGGCGCCATCATCAGACGCCATGTGACCAACACGGCGCAAAATCAGACACCATGTGACCAACACAGCATCACCATCAGACGCCATGTGACCAACACGGCGCAAAATCAGACACCATGTGACCAACACAGCATCACCATCAGACACCATGTGACCAACGCGGCGTCATCATGAGACGCCATGTGACCAACGTGACGCCATCATCAGACAGGAAGTCATTCTTTAAATCATGAATTGTGGTCAAAGTTTTTGGACATCTTTTATGTTTCCGTGTTTTTGTTCCTCTGTGGTTTCAGATGCTCTCTGACCTTCCTCATTCATCATCATCATCATCATCATCTGTGATGTCACTCATTCATCAAGGCTGCTCGGCTGTAAGGCTGTCAGGAGGAGGGGGAGGAGCTACAGGCTGCAGGAGGTGGAGGGGGGGGGGGGGGGGGGGGGGGGGGGGGGGGGGGGGGGGGGGGGGGGGGGGGGGGGGGGGGGGGGGGGGGGCAGGTAAAGGTGGAGGTGTGTGTGTTTATCCTGTGCCAGACTGAACAGGTGGAGACGGCTCCACCATGACCATCACTGGTTGAGGGGCGGAGTCATATCTCTGTGGGCGGAGCAAACAGGAACAGCATTAGTGACTGTTTGTTTATGTGTGTGTGTGTGTGTGTGTGTGTGTGTGTGTGTGTGTGTGTGCGCTACCTGAGTCAACTCCACGCTCTCAGGTGTGTGACCTTTATGACCTCTGACGCCGTTAAGAGGCGGAGTCTCCCAAGTCTCCTTCTTCTTACAGAAGAGGCTGAAAACAGAGCGATGACATCATCAGGTGAGGAAGATGGTGATGATGATGATGATGAAGATGGTGATGATGATGATGATGATGATGATGATGAAGGTGATGATGATGATGATGAAGATGATGATGATGATGATGATGATGGTGGTGATGATGATGATGATGATGATGATGATGATGATGATGATGA
>RPOG01006316.1:0-24831 GCA_008086565.1 Thalassoma bifasciatum | reverse complement strand
TTGAAGGTTATACTCTTGAATTATGAGTTTGCTTTTTGAATATATTTACTGGAATACTCCGATTGTTAGATTTGAGAGAAGGGTGTATTTTACAGCTTTACAGACGAGATTAAACCTGATTACTTTCAAGCATATTGACACAAAACAAGCACTTCTTGTTGTCATTCATATGGGAGTTCTTGCCATTCAATGTAATTGCACTTCTCTTCCCTTACAGCTGGCTCCAGTCCCCAAATGATACAAGCCAGGCCATTATGCATTCTACCTGCGTTGTTCCTTCTATTAAATAATCGAGTGCAAGTGTGTGTCATACATCTGTTTTAATAAACAGGAGAGTTCTGCATGGAGAATTTCCATAATTAATCTAACGAATGTGAACTCAGCAGTGTTGCTGCTGAACCCATTGTTGTAAAGCAATTACAGCAGATGTGAACGACGCTGGCCTGAGAGTCGGCGTTTCTTCTTCTTCTTCTTCTTCTTCTTCTTCTTCTTCAGGAGATATACACAACCTCTCGAATCACACGCATCTTTTATGTTCATGAAAAAGATGATATGGGGAGAATTTTTCCCCCCATTTCAAAAGGGTGTCCTTCTTGCTTTTTCCACAGAAGATAGATTAGACTTTTTTTTTTCTTCAAAGCCTCCCAAAGCTCTGTGTTTAATCACATTATGGCATTTCCCCGCGTTGCCTGGGTATGGTTGCAGGGCTCAGGTTTAACCCCTTACATACCAACCGGTTCTGGCCTTTATACCACACCAAGCTTAACTAAAGAACCACAAGGTCAAAATTCATCAGTGAAACCTCATTTGAAAGATAAACTATCCCATTTCAGAAAATGTCATGTTTTAATATGCGGCTAAAGTCCACACCAGGATAAATGCAGCTGCAACACTTTTTCCCTCTTTGTTTTTTATTACCATGTTTCAAAATCATTAACTTCAAAGTGCTTAATTCTAGACATAAGATATTAGCCACATCTCTTCTACACCTTCTCATCTACATTTGTGCAAAATTCAAGCTTTCTAGGAAACATTTTGTAGGAGTTGTAGTGTTTTTAGTCTCCGGTGATTAAACACCAGGTAGTCCACGCTCTTGTCCAAAGACTCAGTCCACCAAAACCAGCTTCATCAGTGCTCAGTGTCCTCTTTTTAGTCAACTTTACTCTCTTCATGGGAAAGTATTCCAAAAACCATGAATTTGTAATTTTCAGTCACTGACTGTACCTCTCCTGTTGCACATATGTAAGACAACACATGGCAATAAATAGGTTTCATCAATGACGTAAATGGCTACAGCTGGTTTTGTGTGAAAGATAAAGTTATTGGCTAAGTGTAGAGTGATTTACAGGTCTATAAGCAAACAAAAGACCCTCTAACAGAACAACTATGCAAGACATTCCTGAGCTACCAGTTAAGCAGGGAGCGCTTGTTGTCTATCACAAGCTCTCCTGGGATGAAAACTCCACAGGAAACAATGAGATCTCTTTTGTTTTGCAGCTAGAACCCTGTTGAAATCAAACACTTGCAGCTTTGTCAGATTGACATTGAGGAGGAAATGCTATAAGACTGTGAAGCTGCTGTTATTGATGAGAACGGACACGACAGACAGACAAACAACGGACTTTACAGGAGAAATTTCACCACTTGGAATAATTTGATGAAACAACACTTTTGATATGTTTGAACTCTGGATTCCTCTGGTGGAAAGGAGAGTGAATATTCAGGGTACGGGCGTCAGGATGTGACGTAATGACCCCAAACAGGTAGGACGTCCACGTTGTTGTGAGTGATTCTTTCACTCATTAATTTGTTGGTGAAGAAAACTGTGAAACAAACTTAGAGACTGAAATGTGAAGAATCTAAACTTACTGTTACTGTTTATGCTTTAACAACAATATGAGAATGGGGAATAGCTCTCCAACGCTCTGGTGGGACATAAAAGGTTAAAAAACCGAGCCATGCGTTTCAATTTCTACCAGCAATTTGTACAATTCATGGTCGACTGTCAGGGACAGAATCCTGTATCACTCCCGGATTCATCTCCTCTATCATCAGCTCTGACATTAAATGATAAGATTTGATCCAGATGGGATTTGATCCTTAAAGTGAGGCCATGCTCCCAGTTTATATAAAACGCCATAAATCACGTCTTTAATCTCCCTCCGCTCTCTCTCTCTCTCCTTTGCGCTTCTCACATGAAGGAACTTAAAAATGATTGCAGTGAAATGTCTCCCTGCTGCTCCGTTGAGAGGGTAAGAAATATTTATTCATTAATGCTTGTTGAAAAGTCATAACGGCGCAGCCATTACTGCTAATTGTGGCACTCAAGAAACACACCTCACAATGCACCTCAAATGATGCATCTCAGCGGGAAATATTGTCACCAAAAACAGGAAAGAATTGCTCAAATTCAGACATATTAGTGTGAAAACCATGACGTTCATTTGTATTGAATGCAACACAAATTCTTTCATGTCCGACCAAAATCAGGTCACACACTAAAGCTCAGAAAAAAGGTGATGATGCAAGTGAAACGCTCATAAAATCTCTATTTGTCTCTTCCAGACATTCTCTCTGGTAAATTTTTTTTAAAGCAATCAATTTCACAATTTCACAGCGAGACATTAGCCGACTGCCGAACAACCAGATAACTAATCACTGGAAAACAGACTTCTCCACTGGATAAGAAATCTGCATTTTAAGCACTTTCACATTAAAGTACAGATGGGACATTCATTTTGCAGCTTAATACAGATGGTGTCTGATTGCTTCGTTTCTTTATGAAATAAATATGACAAATTACTGTCAAACTGTCTGGAAAAGCTTCTCCATCATGGCCTGTTTTTAATCATTTGTGCCTCAGAGTTCTGAAGAAAACAGAGCACATCAGCGAAATACAAATGAAAACATGAACGGACGTTTAAGTATTTTGGAAAAAAACAAATCTGCACTGCAAAAAATAAAATCCAAGCAAGTCATCATGTCTTGTTTGTTATTGATATCAGCCACATTCAAGTAACATGTATAGAAAAATGTCTCAATTTAAGTTATCACAAGACAAAAGTAGGTCTGAATTGATTTTAACAAGTCAATGGGGCAACAAAAATTTGCTCGTCCAGTTTCTTGAAATTAGTACAAGAAACTTTTTTCTTACCCCATCGGTAATTTTTTGACTTGTTACAAGCAATTAAGATAGAATTTTTGCCTTTAAATAACTTTAAATAAGAAACTTTAATGGACTTGACAGTTGAATGTGGCTCATATCAAGAATAATGAGACAATTTTTACTAAAAATAAGACATAATGACTTGCTTACATTTCAGTTTTTGCAGTGCAAAAAAATTGCTGCATTATTCTTGATGTGAGCTACATTCCACTGATAAAGTCCAGGAAAATGTCTTATTTCAAGTTATTTAAAGACAAAAACGAGGTCTGAATTGCTTGTAACAAGTCAAAAAAATCTGCCAATGGGATAAGAAAACAAGTTTCTTGTATTAAGACTTCACAAGCAAATTTTTCTTATCCCATTAGCAGATTTTTTTTTTACTTGTTACAAGCAATTCATAATTCAAGCAATTGTGAACAGAGAAATATGAAAAACAAATCAAAAATTCTTCATTAGTGTGGTTTAAATATCGAATTTCACCTTTATATTTGTTTATATTTTAGAATAATGAATGACAAATGCAGCAGTTCTTGGTGTAAAAAGGCATTTTATGACCCCATTCTCAGTGTTTCATGACCCACACTGAAAAAACTGAAATCTTCATAAGTCATTTTGTCTCATTTTTAGTAAAATTTGTCTTATTATTCTTGATGGGAGCTACATTCCACTGATAAAGTCCAGGAAAATTTCTTATTTCAAGTTTTTTAAAGACAAAAATGAGGCATCAATTGCTTGTAACAAGTAAAACAAAATCTGCCAATGGGATAAGATAAAAGATTCTTGTTTTAAGACATCTTTCTAATTTCAAGAAACTTCCCGGGTGAATTCGTCTTATCCCATTGGCAGATTTTTTTGACTTGTTACAAGCAATTTACACCTCATTTTTGTCTTAAACAAACTTGAAATAAGACATTTTTATGACCTGGTCTGGTGAATGTGGCTCAAATTAAGAACAATAAGACAATTTTTACGACAAATAAGACATAATGACTTGCTTAGATGTCCGTTTTTGCAGTGTGCAGTGCAAATTTGGTTCCAATTTGGTTTAAAAAATTAAAACTAATAATGCCAACCCCTGATTTTCCTTTTTTATCATTTATATTTTGACAACATCTCCCTAAAAGGCAGGGTTCACACCTTTCCAGGTAATTCTTCAGCCTCCTGAAAATTTCTGGGATTTTTCAGGAGCTTTATCCCCATAATTTTCCAAAGCTTGTCCCTTAAAAAGTGAAGTTTTCCTTGTTGGACGAGAGGGGAAAGTGGAGAGGATGATGAGCTTTATGTAGGACATGAGGTAAAAGTAGGTCGGAAAGCTACAGTATAATTTTACTGCATGGTGACTGAACAAAAAAACGTGCAACGATGACAAATTTCAACCAAAGCTACATGCACATGGACAGACGTGCAGTCAGCTTCACTGATTTTTGCCTGAAAAGATCCTTATTCTCCAACCTTAGATGTTTTTATTCATCCCACTGATGTTAGTTACTGATGCCAAACTCATCCCGTTCTGGTTTTGGTTGCATAATATAAACATCATCACCCCCGCCCGCCCGCCCGCCTTCTTACTCATGATGAAATTTCCCTGATTCCTGCTGTGTTCTCACACCAACCCACCCCAACTCCACGCTGAAACGTTTCCATGCCACAGGGCTGGGAGGAAAAAGTCTGGATGGGTTTTTGGGTGAAAATTTTGTCTGTGTTCACACATGCAGCTCACCTGGAGAAATTCAGGGAGATTTGGGGACTTTTGTGCTTGTGTGAATACAGCTTCAAATAAAATCTGACATAAGATTCTGAGAATAGACTTTGATTTTGTGAAAAGGACTAAAGGTCAGCGGCTCAAAGTGACACACTTATTTACTTATAGAGTAAAAAAACCTTCATTTAAAGATGTCAGCTGTAAGAGTTGTTGAGTTTCTGCAGAATATATAGTGCATACCCTTTATTCTATATTGACAAATGTATCACATTTGATACATGATCATCAACATGATAAATAGTTTCTTTAAAAAAAAACATATTCTACCACCTTGAGGATTGTCGTATCACCACAGTTGGCTGAAGTCATAATTTAGCCCTTTTCAAAATGTCTGCTCTCATGAAATCATCCACTCGCACATTTTGAGGAAAATCATTGCTCATTTTCAAGATTAACTCCTAAAAAGTTACTCTTTTTTTCTTTCTAAATACATGTTTTCTGCATCAAATGAGCGCATATTTGTGAAAAACTTAACAAAAATAGTTTGCAAAACTGCCCACTGTGTCAAATATGATACAAGAAATGTTTCATAAATGAAATGATAAAGCAATGTTTTGTTCATGGATTTTGAAAAAAGGGTTAATAAACATCTCAGTTCCCAAAAATTGGAATTTTCCAACTATTTTTTTTGACATGTCAGCCTTTACAGGGTTAAGAAGCTTAAGCATCGTCCAGTTATTCTATCCAACATTTCTTCTTGCTATTAAGGATCAGTAAGACCTAATAAGTATAAAAACTAAACTTGGTCTTTGTGCAGGAAGTTATGTTTTTGGTGTTATTAGATAGCTACTAGTTTTTAGTTACAAGTGTTATTGTTGGATAAGATAAAAGATTCTTGTTTTAAGACATCTTTCTAATTTCAAGAAACTTCCCGGGCGAATTTTTCTTATCCCATTGGCAGATTTTTTTGACTTGTTACAAGCAAGTTACACCTTATTTTTGTCGTAAAATAACTTGAAATAAGACATTTTTAGACAATTTTCCAACTATTTTTTTTGACAGGTCAGCCTTTACAGGGTTAAGAAACTTAAGCACCGTCCAGTTATTCTATCCAACATTTCTTCTTGCTGTTAAGGATCAGTAAGACCTAATTAGTATAAAAACTAAACTTGGTCTTTGTGCAGGAAGTTGTGTTTTTGGTGTTATTATATAGCTACTAGTTTTTAGTTACAAGTGTTATTGTTCATCACTACACTTTTTTCTCATTGAAATGAGTGTAAAGTTGTGATATCACCAAAAAAATGACATAGAAAGTGTCTCTAAATGTGGCTAAGAGATTAAAATTTAAAAAACAAAAAAAGAAGTTTCATGGGTCAGAGAGGCAGAGATGTAATGTTCACATATGGTTAAAGAAATGTTACTAGATATACTTTGGTTGTCTTTGCGCTCTTGACAGAAAGTGTAAATGTGCACATGATTAGTTAAGTTTATTCACACACATCAACATTAACTAACACCCATACATAGACATAGACATATACATAGACATATGTACAATAGATTTCTCAGTGAATGTGTGGATAGAGTGACCCCCAAAGTAGCTATTTAAAGCTTTTAGCAGGGGGTCGGTTTTCCCAAAAATAAAGCGGGAGCACACAAGCACAATAACAGCATATACAGACGAAAAAAAAAAAAAAGGAGAGGATCCTGATATTATTAGAAGATGCAATGTTATAACCAGTTAATCAGGGATACTCAGTTTACAGTAGCTGTTTTAGTTTTCTTGAAGACAAAGATGCAATGTGACGTTTTTAACTCATTATCAAGCTCATTCCAGATCTGAGGCCCTTTGCCAAATAACACCAAGGCCGGAGCGTTTCAGTCGCTTCTTTCCAGTGATAAGATGTTTGTTCCTGGTAGCATGGGTGTGCTCGGGTAAAGAGAAAGGATGGAGCTTACACAGTTTATTGTTCATGTTGTGCACAGTTTGATGCATTTTACAGGCGTTTTCTGTTAAACGACAGAGACTGTGGCGTTAGAAAAGTAGAGCTGAACTCAGACATTGTTATCGCACGTTTGACCTTCTTTTGGAGATTCTGAGTTTTTTAAGTGAGTGTGAAATGTGTTGCACCATATGATATTACAGTAATTCAAATGAGGTTCAAACAAAGTTATATACAGAGTGAGAAGTGCTGAGAGTGGAAGAAAATGTCTTATCTTAAAAAACAGAGAAGCACATTTGGATAATTTCTTTGTCAGTTTTTCAATGTGGTGTTTGAAATTAAGGTTTTTGTTGATGAGAACCCTCAGAAATGTTGTTATGCTGACTCTTTGGGTATTCTGCACGTGTATGTTTGATTAAAAAGATGATTAATTTCAGTCTAATGACGATAAAATAACACTGACCTCGGCTTGTGTAAACATTTGTAGCTGGAGTTATGGCGTGGACACCAATATTTATACAGATCAACACCTCATAAAGTCCCTCTGCACCAAAGCACCGTCCTCCACTTCACTTCTGATTCTCAGTTATCCTTTAAGAGGCACAATAATAGTCACTGTCACTGTATTAGCTTTACGACACTGACAGCGTGACAGTGTCCATTAATCACCGCGGTCTCCAGAGGAACCCCTGTCACATGATGACCTGCTCCACAGCGGAAACACAGGTGCTGTTTACGGCGAAAACAATAGCCTGTCATTCATTCGCCCGACACAGCGACTACAAAGCACAGGATGTGTACATCTCGACATGTGTATGTGCCGCGTATAAATAAGCAATGCAATGCAAATGAGTTTCCCGCAGGAGAGCGAGCAGAAATATTTATAACATGATGTGAACACAGGGATGAGGGGAAAGTGTGGATTGAAAAATGTGGTAACGCTGGGAGCATAAGAGTGGAAGAATGTCTTCATGTGACACTTAAACCCTCTGATTCCTGATGTTTTCTTTAACATATGATACACAAAATCATCTGTATTCAGAGTGAGACCTTAGAGTTTGCTTTTTACAAAACTAAAACAAGCAAAAAAAATCTTCTCAAACTCATGAATTAATGATCAAAGACATGTTTTTGTTTATGCAACAACTCATTTATTAAAAGGTTATCTACTTAATCCTGCTGTGAGGGATTAAAACTAATAAATCAGGAATGAAGCAAGAAGATTTAAGGCTGAAAAATAGTTTTCACTCTCTGACATCACTTTTTTTTTTTTAAAGGGGGGAGGTTTGTCGGTTAAAACATGGTGGAATAACATTAAAATAAAGCAAGATACAAAAATCAACACGAACAAATTAAAATCTTAGCAAAAAAGTGGGGAGAAACAGCCCATGGTTTATTGAACGTTGATGTTTCTCAACGTGAAAAAGAACAAGTCAATATTTTTGTCTTCCCATTTTTGTGTAAGGACTTTTTTGGAGTCTTTATTAATCTTATCAGTCAACAAGTCAAAAAAATCTGCCAATGGAGTCAGAAAACTTGCTCATCAAGTTTCTTGAAATGCAAATGTCTTAGATGCAAGACTCTCTTTTTTTTCTTACTCCATTTTTAAAAATTGTTACAAGCAATTCAGACCTCATTTTTGTCTCAAGAGCTTGAAATAAGACATATTTTCTAGACTGGTCAGTTGAACGTGGCTCATATTAAGAATAAAAAGGCACTTTTTAATAAAACTAAGACAAACACTCACATTTCAGTTTGCAGTGTAAAATCTGAAAGAGTTCATGAACAATCGCTCATTGAACTCGTTCAGGAAAAACACTACAGTTCAGATTAAAGGAACTTAAAAACTTAAAGAACAACTTTAACAACCCTGCCTGAAATTTTGTAGTTTATATTAGTAAGAATTTTCCAAAATGACTTGGCGACCCTGCAGAAATCATCTCGTGTCCCCACATGGGGTCCCGACCCTAAGGTTGAGAAACGCTGCCGAAGAGAATCAGAGAGCAAACACGCTTCTCTGTCCACAGGTGAAACAAAAATCAGCACAAATTGAGAGACTCTCATGGTTTGCTTTGTAAATGTCAAACCTGCAGTGATACTTTCAAGTCAAGGAGTTTCTGAACTTTACAGAATAATGTTGGGTCAACTTGATTTTCTTTTCTGTTTTAAAGAAAAGGAACTGGGCAGAAAACTGTCCACTAACTTTCTAACTGAGGCTTTTATTTGGCTTTGATGCAGTTTTTTCGAGAAAAAGAGAAGAAAACTAAAGATCAACATGATTAGTGAACTGACCAACAACTTCAAAAGACAGATTTTGGACCAAATTTGTGTTTCCTGACGATTGGGTAGGTAATCACAGAATAGGGCTGAACAATATCAAACAAAGATATAATTTAGATTTTTCTTGCAGATATTGGGATTTAAATTTGTTCCACAATTTTCTCCAAATCAGGCTTCAGTGAAGTTTTCACAATGTACAGTAACATTTACAAACCTGACAGAAAATTACATCACATCGCCAAAATCTCAAAAGCTTTTAGTCTAATGCAAGAATGAAAACTGGAAACTAAGAATTGCTTCAAACTTTAAGATAAAAAGGGAAATTTTGAGACAAGATTCCGAGACAAAAAGTCAATATTTTGAGATAAAAGCAAACATTTTAAGAAATCTATTCAACTTTTTTATTATTATTATTTAGTTGTTTTTTTTTGTGCGTTTGTTTTTTGTTATATCTTTACTCTATTTCATTATATTTATCTATTTCTAATTTCTGCCAGACTTGGGGATGTTTGTATTGATAGCTAAATGTCTATGTTTATGTTACTGTAATAAAAAGGTCAATAAAATGTTTTAATATGTGTTCATAATAATATGTTTTAAAAAAAAAAAACATTATGAGAAAAAGTCTAAACCTTCACATTTAAGGTCAAAATTTTGAGATATAGACAAAAGTCTGAGATAAAAAGTCAAAATTTTAAGATAAAACGCCAAAAATTTGAAAAAAAGGCAATGTTTGAGATAAAAAGTCGAAATTCAAAGTTTTAAGCCAAAATTATGAGAATTACAATGTGGAGAGAAGGCAAATTTTTCAGACAAGAAAAGAAAATTTCGAGATAAAAAGTCAAATTTTGACTATTCTCAAAACCCTGAGTGAAACACCTCCACTGAGTCTGACATTTAAATATGAAACTCGCTATTTCTAAAGCGGACTTTTAATTGTATTTTTAGTTAGAATTGAAGAACAAAAGAGACATCTTTGACTCTGAACTTGTAAAATTAATGTAAAGCAAAATAGCCTTAACTAATAAAACAGACCCTGGGTCAGTCAGGAGCAAAAAAAAAAATCGCAGTTTTGACGAACACATGATCACAGTATCTGAAATTGCGTTCAGCCCTATCACTGAAGATTCTGTCCGTATCTGTATCTATATTTAACATTTAGCATAAATGAGTCTATAGACTTTCACATGAGTCACATTCATCAGAAGAGTCCTGTAGTGACCTTCGACCCTTCTCATACCTGCTTCTTTTTCCACCCCTAATATTTTAATCCTCACCTCTGAAGCACCTTGTATCACCAGTTTTGAAAGGAGCGAAACAATTAAACCAATTATTATCTATGATGACAGGATATTATTTCACATGTAAGCTGGTTTCCAGCAAACGCTCCTCAAGAAGTGATGTTATGTTCCTTCGGGGACTATTACAAGCAGACGATTTGGTTGAAGACACATTTGCTGCTCGATAGGCTCTTAAAGAAGCAGCAGGAAAGCCAATTAGGAATAAAGTACAATGCTCTGCTTCTTCGTGATGCGGGAAAATTCTACTGGGTGCAATATTGGGGTAAAGTGATGTGTTTTTAAGTGTTTTTGTGTGACAAGGTGGAGACTGTGGGGCCACAGTAGAGAGGAAAAAGATGGATCTGGCTTTTGTTACCTTAAATTTGGACCTTTTAACTCGACAAATTTTCCAGCAGCATCATCCTTTGATTAAAAAAATGGGAGCTTCAGTCAATTATGGCCTTCAAAACAACTCTCAGGAGCGCGAATGTGTTTTGTGCTTTTTCCAGAGCTACTCTCTATGATTTCAGCGAGAATCAGACAGGTGAAGGATTCTAGTTTTCTGCATGGTTACAATCTCAAAGGGAGGAACAAAGGAAACAAGCGGAGAGATGTGTGTGTGTGTGTGTGTGGGGGGGGGATGAAGCACGCAGGTTGAGATGAAGAGGAAATGTTCATAAATTATAAAACAAACAATGATACATGATCACTTCCAGCTGCCTCATGCTTTCTCCTGAAGTTTTAAATCAATACCACCCTCGATTAGATACAATTATGGACACTCTGGTCGTATCACTTTTATGAGACAGACTGACAGTTTGACAGCGTCCATCAATCATGCGCTTTACACGATACCCTTTCAAGCTACAGCGCATATTTTACCCAAGACAAAACCAGGATGCAGCTACAGAGACACATCTGCTGCTGCTGATCTATGATTGTGTTTGTGAAAATTTAACAATGAAGAATGCATGTAGGAGAACGGAAACACACGGAGCATTATCCTGTTTACTAAATAGTAGGAAAACAAACAACAAGGACCTTTGTGTAACCTACACAGCTCTGGGTTTTATTCTGGAAAAACCACTGAAAGAAAATGGTGTAATGTAGCAGAAAAAATAGCAAAAGTGAGATATGAGGGAGGAAAATGTTCAGGACAAACTCATCTTTCCATAATCCCCTAGTCTCGGCGCTCCCACCCCTCTTTCCAACCTCCAATTACAAAGAGAAGAAATGCCTCGCCTTTTCACTCCTCAGAAATACACAGGCTCCACATCAGAACTCAATTTGGTTTGGTAATGAGACTGCGCTTGTGCATTTCCCCATGCAGACAGCCCAATCTTCAATTGCCAGCACACATGGGGGCTTTGCTTAGCAGGAAGGCTCTGAGGAAATAAACTGGTAAGAGTGTTGCCCTTTTCCATTTGGATGAAACTTGGAGCTCACCTTGGTTAGTCTTTTTAAAACGACCTTGAGAAACCTCCAGGATCTGTAGGCAGGTTTCCTCTTAACAAGGGCTTTGAGTTTCCGCCTTATAGACTGTAGATCCCTGCAGTTTTTCTTTATTTATTTCCTCGTGAACAAAGGTTTTACAAACCTCTCACCGATGCACAAACCACTTCTTCATACTGGGTGATTTCCTTTAAAGCAGCGAGAAGTGGAAATGCTGAATGACGACTGAATACAAACAGGAAATGGTTTTACGACCCAGATTAGACAAGTCCCCTTTTCAAGATCCAAGAAACAATCATTTTGGCACAACGTATAAAATGACTTTATCATTAAACCAACACGTATAAATGGATAAAAATGTCAGCTTGTGTACGTGTGACTAATCATTCTCTTAAACTCAGACGTGTTCCTGTTTTTGGTGACAGAATTATGTCCAGGGGGATTTTAAAAACTCCCAAAATGTGCAGATTTTTCTCAGCTTGTTCTACAGACTATTAATATTTATAATAAAATGCTGCACTGAGATACTGCCATTATTCTGATGCACCTTTTTTCTTGTGGTCGTGACTGTAATTGAGGATATTTTTGAGCCATATTAAGTCAAAGTTTCAAAAAGGAAAAGGTCAAAATTTTGAGATAAACTGTATTTAGAGATGAAAATTTGATTTTTTGGGATATAAACTCAATATTTTGGAATAAAGAAGTCAAAATTTTGAAAATCCAAGTCCAAGTTTTGAGATCAAGAGCTGAATTTTTGGTATAAAGACAAAATTTTGAGAGGAATAGTCAATTTTTGAGACTAAGATTTAAATTTTTGAGATTGGGACAAAATTTTGAGATAAAGAGACAAAAATTCTAGATGAAAAGAAAAAAAGTTCTATACATAAAAAAATCCAAATTCAGTGATAATCAAAAATTTCAAATAAAATGTAGAGATTTTAGGATAATTCAAAATTTTGAGAAAACTTAGAGATGAAAAGTAGAATTTAGAGATAAAGACAAAGTGTTGAGTTAAAGAGTAGAAATTTCTAGATTAAAAGTAAAAAATTTTGAGTTTAAGAGTTGAATTTTTGAGATAAAGTCAAAATTATGAGATAAACTGTATTTAGAGATGAAAAGTTGAATTTTTGGGATATAAACTCAATATTTTGGAAAAAAGAAGTCAGAATTTTGAAAATCCAAGTCCAAGTTTTGAGATCCATAGCTGAATTTTTTGGTATAAAGACAAAATTTTGAGAGGAATAGTCAAAATTTTGAGACTAAGATTTACATTTTTGAGATTGGGACAAAATTTTGGGATAAATAGTTGAAATTTTAAGATAAAAAGTCAAAATTTTGAGATAAAAAAAAACAAAAATTCTAGATAAAAGAAAAAAAAGTTCTATACATAAAAAAATCCAAATTCAGAGATAACCAAAATTTTTCAAATAAGATGTAGAGAATTTAAGATAATTCAAAATTTTGAGAAAACTTAGAGATGAAAAGTAGAATTTAGAGATAAAGACAAAGTGTTGAGTTAAAGAGTAGAAATTTCTAGATTAAAAGTAAAAAATTTTGAGTTTAAGAGTTGAATTTTTGAGATAAAGTCAAAATTATGAGATAAATGGTCAAATTTTTAAGATAAAGAATAAACAATTTGAGATTCATCCCTAAATTTGAATTTTTTCTCTCATTAATTTGACCATTATCTAAAAATATTGACTTTGTAAGAGCCAAAAAAAAAAAATCTTAAAGCTAGTGTCTTCATTTTCATATTTTTAACTGGCAGAAATGGGCTTCTGTACATTATTTTTGCTTACATAGTAGAAACCTTCCTTCAAACTTCAACAGAAAAGGATTGTTTTAAATAAATGCTTCAGTTATGAAGCTAAAACTAAAAAGCTTAAAAAAAATAGCATTAAAATAATGAAACATTTGACATCCTTTAGTATATATAGACAAATTTATAACAGTAATCTAATTTAAGTATCATAGTGATTGTAGCTGATGCTAAATTACAACACCCACACATTTCTCTCAGTGATCGTTTCTGCAGTGTCATGTTTCCTCCAGAAAAAGCATCATGACTCCGTCCCAACAGTCGAGTATCTTTCTTACTTCAAACTGGATTATTCACGTTGTGTTAATCCATGAAACAACAGAACATCCATGCATTAACACATCCACTTCTCACGGTTCACACTTCTCCTGCAAAGTTGTTTTTTTAAAGAGCAGAGGTCGTTTCAGGTCGCACCAGGAGTGTTTCACCTCATTAAAAATTGATGTGACATTGCACTTGAACTACACTGAACACATCAGATTCTCAAACATCAAAACATGAGAGAGGGAAAAAAAACAACAGCGTCAAAATATTAGAAATCCTGTTAAATATGCGATTAAAATTCCAGGCACACAGCAGTCAGAAATAGCAACTGTCACAGCTGGTGATGGAAAGATTTGTCACAGTAAATAGAGCTCAAGCTGATACATCCCAGCACAGTCTAAGATGACCAAACCTGAGCCAACGGAGGGAACACAAATCTGGCTGCACCAGGAAAGATTCTTGGCTTTTTGTCCACAACAGAATGTCTCATCTGTGGGGCAAAACTGTCAGAAATGACAATGCGAGAAGTAAACTAACGAGACATCTTGAGACAAACTGCTCTTATTTATAGAGGCCGAAGATTCCTCCAGTGACAGAGTGTGTGTTCGATTCTTAGACCATTAAACAGCACTGGATTTCATGTTACGTTGAGTGCAATAAATCTGTATTTTCAGCTCAACTACAAACTACAAGGAGCTAATTTTGTGTCAAGGAATTGCTGAGAAAAGAAGGATGATGGTTTTAAAACTGACGGCACAAAGTGAGCAAAAAATATCTTTGTGTACATCTCTGTTCTCACCCTGTTACTGGAAACATTGGGACAAATGTCTTTGTATTTTAATAATGTCAATCTGAGCTGTCATCTAATCCAGTGGTTCCCAAAGTGGGGGTCGGGACCCTTTGGGGGGTCGCGAGACATTGGTAGGGGGTCATGGAATGTGTCCCAAAATCGAAAACTATGAACAATTCATGAACATTTTATCCATTATTGTGAGAATAAAAGCAAAAATTGGGGTTAAAGATAATATAAAATTATGCAAACAGAAAATGTTTTATCTGTTTTTCACTTTTTTTTGTTCAAGTTTGATGCCGTGAACTCAGCAAAATGCACATTCGTCAGTAAATTTTCTATCGATCAGTTAAATTAAGTATCCTCAGGAGGGTTTTCCTTGTTTTTGTCTGTTTTTGGATTGTCCCATTAGTGTTGTATCACAGCAGGGGGTCGCCAGTCCCTAATGCTGCTATTTTGGGGGTCACAGGTGGAAAAGTTTGATCTGATCTAATCTATTGTTTTTGTTTGTTTATGTATTTATATGGACCTACGGGTCTGGAATAAAGTAAAGAAATTTGTCTGTTGGGTTTAAGGTTAGTGGATTAAAAATCCCACTGAATATTTTTGTGGATTTCAATAGCTTCAACTTTTAAAACCATATAGTTTATTACTCGACATAAGCTGGCTTTTCTATGAAACCCACCATCAAGGCTTCCATATTCCTATCTTTGTAAAGAAAATGACACCAAATTACTGTCTTTGATGGTCTTATATTATACTGATAACATATTCTGGAGTTAAAATATCTGCAGGAACTATCTGGATTGTGCACCCCAAAGGATTTATTTCACACTTCAAGCCTTTAACATGACCTAAACCTGCATTTATGTCACAGATTAAAATGTAAAGAAACTATTCAGGAAGGTTCAGTCCACAAGCTGAGTAAAAATCTTGTTTAGTCTTTCTTATTCTCCCATTAAAATAAGGAACTTCTTTTCCAAAGGAGACCGGGTTGTTACAAATGCACGCCAAGAGCCTTAAAGAGTCCAAAAGGTCACCAAAGCTGTAATTCATAATACTATATACACACAGATCACTAACCTAAACTACATTTCTCATAAATCTTAGCACTTACATGTGACTTAGTATGATAAGAATTACAACTGAAAGCACATTTGAGAAAAATCTGGCATGTGTTCAAGTTTCTAGTTGTCATGTCTCAACCATAGACTCTAAAATCAGTGGACGCCATGATAATCACTTCTAACTGAGGTCGCCACTAAAACTGCTCCCCCTGGTGGCTGGCTGCAGTATAAGTCAGAATCTCCATCTCAAAAATGTAACAACGACCCTAAACTTGATAAAGGAAAATGTAATGAAGTCTAAAATGTAGTAACTGGTCAATAATGTAACAAAGTGCTACTGGCATTATTCTAATGAACCTATTTTACTTGTGGTTGTGACCAGCGTTGAAAAAAGAGAGAGTCACAAATTTGAGATAAACCGTATTTAGAGATGAAAAGCTGACTTTTGGGATATATACTCAATATTATGGTCTAAAGAAGTGGAAATTTTGAAAATAGAAAGTCAAAATTTTGAGATCAAGGGCTGGATTTTTGAGATTGAGACAAAATTTGAGATAAATAGTCAAAATTTTGAGATTAAGACTTGAAATTATAAGACAAAAAGTCAAAATTTCACACAATAAGTCAAAATTTTTTAGATAAAAAGTCAAAACTCTGAAATAATTAAAAAAAATTTGACAGTCAAAATCATGGAATATTTGGGTTTGGAGATAAGAGGTTGAATTTTTGAGATGAAGACAAAATGTTGAGATAAAGAGTAGAAATTTCTGGTTCAGAAAATGAAATTTTGAGAGAAATGGTCAAAGTTAATGAGAAAAAAGTCAAACTTTTGAGATGAGATTCAACATTTTGACCTTTAGCCCTAAATTTTGACTTTTTTCTCATTCATTTGACCGTTATCTCAAAATTTCTTTGAAATCTCAAAAATGTAACAATGACCCGAAACATGATAAAGAAAAATGTAATGAAGTCTAAAATGTAATAACTGGTCAATAATGTAACAAAGTGTTGAGTCAAAAACCTAATAAAAGATTTTCCACTCCAAGTTGGGATCGAGTCTTTTCTCTAAGCGGAGTAGTTCAAATATCTCAGGGTATTTTTTGCGAGTGCTGCTCCTGCAACACAGACCCAGATGACTAATGGAAAAAAGAAGAACAGATATAAAAATGTAAAAAAAAAAAAACTAGAGGAATTGGTCAAAACGATGAGAAAAAAATTAATCTTTTGAGATTAAGAGTCAAAATTTCAAAAATAAAAAAGTCAAAATGTAAGATAATTGCCAAAATGATGAGAAAAAAGTCTGACTTTTGGTACAGAGAGTTAACATTTTGACTTTGAGCTCTAAACTGTGACTTTTTCTCATTAATTTGACCTTTATCTCAAAAATTTCAACTCTGTATGAGCAAAAAAAGTCTCAAAGCTTTTGTCTTCATTTTCATATTTTTAACTGTCAGAAATGGGCTTCTTTACATTATTTTTCTTTTACATTATGGAAAATGGTCACTTCAAACAGAAAAGGAGTGTTTTAAATAAATGTTTCAGTTATGAAGCTAAAGCTAAAAAGCTAAAAAAGTAGCATTAAAACAATGAAACATTTGATTAATTTAATTAAAGTCAATGATTCATTTTTTGAGAGTAGTTTGACCAATTTTCCATTTAACAATGTGAAAAAAAGGGATTTTAAGACCTATAATGCAACCAACCAGCAGGGGGAGCGCTAAGAATATTGACTTCACTGAAGAGGAGCAGCTGTATCATCCATATTTATACATATTTTTCACTCTGATTCCATAAAAAAGAAGAAATGGTTGACTCTCAAAGCTTACTGTTCTGTTTTGTTGCAAAATACATTGAGTTAAGTCCCTTTATTTGACATCAATGGGAGGAAAAATGAATCTATATGGATTTGTCAGGTGTATTCATTTGATGTTTTACAAACTTGGAATGGCTCCAACCTTTCGTGTGTCATCAGAAATGATATCAACTGTATGAATATCTTCAAATAATTTCAAAAGCGAATGACAAAAATATTCTATATTTTGAAAAGATTTCCCCCTGAAATCAGCCCACATGTCAGGAAATTTCTTTACAGCATCTTCAAAATGCATGAAACCATTTGCCTCGGAAAATCTCTCTGTGTCGTGGAAAAACTGAGTGAGATCAAACCCAAATTTATGCACAGAGTCAAGTCAAAACATCATGGGGTGAACTCAGTGTGTGCAAAAAGGATTGGACTTACGTAGTCTTCGTATGAGTCATGTGTGACTGCTAACAGCGGGGGCCTGTACGCGGCGCTCCCCGCTGCCCCTCTGGCTCTGGGAGCTTGTACCTCCCTCGTTAAAACATTTGTGGGAAGTTTGCTGTGTGCGGCTGCTGCTGCTGCTGCTGCTGTCCCCCGAGGTGCTGCTGCACTCCTTCCTGTACCTCTGTGGCCCCTGGTAAAACAAACAAGCAGAGAAACACGGCGTAAAGAATCTACCTCCAACACCACGGTGGAGAAGAGGAGTCAGAGTAAAACGTGGAGTTAAGACAGAGAGAAATCTGCTAAATCCCTCTTATCGCTGCATACTTCCAGGCTGTCACAGTGGGTGGTTGTCATACACTGTGCTCGGGTGAAACACTAGATAAGCATAACCTCCCCTGGCACTGAGGTAGATCTTGTAACGATCACAGGCCTGACGAGTGTCACTTTGTGTCTTTCTCAGCTCCGCAAACATGCCTGTGGGATGAAGGCTTGGTTATTTCAATAACACGATGGAGCGGTGCCTAGCCTGTGTTTGTGCAAAATAACAACTCCATCTGCCTGGAGCTGCTGCAGACACTCAGGCTCCAGACAAACCCGCAGTCAGGCAGGCAGGCAGGTGTATTTAACCCCTTACATCCCACCTAACTCTGTCCGACACACCACACTATGTTTTAAAGCTGATACCTGAAGAACCACAGGGTCAAAGTTCATCCGTGAAACCTCTTTGAAAAGATCAAATCTCTTCTTTCAGAAAATGCCATGTTTTTATACGTCCACATCAGGATAAATGCAGCTGAAACACTTTATTTCCTCTTCATTTTGTATAACCATTTTCGAACATCATTAACTTCAAGATGCTTCATGGGAGAGATGAAACATCCACCACATCACTTCTACACCTCGTCATCTACATCTGGGTAAAATTTGAGCTTTGGAGGTAAAAACTTTTGGGGTTTGAGAGTTTTTAGTCTCATCAGGCAGAGTTGTACTCACTGTCCACGCTCTCATCCGAAGACTTTGCGCAAACAAAACCAGCTTCATCAGTGCTTAGTGTCCTCTTTTTAGTGCTCTCTTTGTGAAAAGGTTTGTCGAAAATGATGAAATTGTAGTTTTCAGTCACTGGTTGTACCTCTTCTGTTGCTCACATGAATGTAAATGCACTGCAATAAATGGGTCTCGCCAATTATCTAAATGGACAAAACTGGCTTTGTTTGAAAGGTACGTTGATTGGTGAAGTGTAAAGTGATTGACAGGACTATAAGCCTATAAACAATCCTGAAACAGAGCTTTTAAAATAAGACCACTGTGTGTTTTTGGTCAGTCAAGGAGGGAGCGCTTGTTGTCTATCACAAGCTGTCCTGGGATGAAAACGCAACAGAAAATAATGGGATCACTTTTGTCTTGCAGCTAGAACCCTGTTGAAAACAAAGACTTGCAGCTTTGTCAGATTGACATTGAGGAGGAAATGCTCTAAGACTGTGAAGCTGCTGTTATTGATGAGAACGCTGTGCTGTCTGTCTGTTTGTTGCCTGAAATGTCCTCTTTAAAGTGGTGAACCTTATTAAACTACTTTGTTGTGAAAACTATACAATGAACTCTGGATTCCTCTGGTGGAAAGGAGAGTGAATATTCAGGGTACGGGCGTCAGGATGTGACGTAATGACCCCAAACAGGTAGGACGTCCCAGTTGTTGTGAGTGATTCTGTCGCTAATTAATTTGTTGGTGAAGAAAACTGTGAAACAAACTTAGAGACTGAAATGTGAAGAATCTGAGCTTCCAAACAAGGTAAAGCATTCTGATTCGTGACAAAGGTTTTACTGTTTATACTTTGACCCGGTGGGACATAGGAAGTTAACACTGTCCAGACTTTTCCAGCAAAAAGTGGCCACAGGACATGAGCCCACATGAGGAATTGACGCCGTATTGTTTATTTTATGGATGCGTGAGTGTCCAGCAGCACAGCGGGGACTGACGCATGGATTTATCCCAGCTAAAGCCCTCTATTGTCTGCTAACTTCATACTCTAACAGCAGCAGGAGGATGTAGGTGGGCTCGGATACCCTTTCTTCTTCTGGCACATCCTCCACTAGGTAGCAGCCTATTGTGATCCAAAAATACAGCCACTCAAAGGGGAATTACTGGCACATATTTTTCATGGAGATTTACAATAATTGCTTATCGTTGCGCCAAAAGGAGTAAATCTGTAGAGTGAGGTGGTGCTGACTTTAAATTGGGGGCGTCCCATGTTGCTGCTGGATTTAGCTCATCTGCATGTGCTGCCAGAATTAGGCCAAGCTGTCGTAGCAAACCATACCTGCTCGGTCCTGGGGGAGCGCCACGGCTCTGCTAGATTACGGACAATTTGGTCAGGAGGGGGGAAAAAATGGACTGTAAATGGCTGTTCTTTAAAGCTGGATATCCAAATACTGCCTTGAGCTTAAACTAATAGAAAAAACTCAGATTTGGATAATCAGAGATGGAACTGAAATAATGGGAAACAAAGACATTGTTTTAAATAATTAACTCCTGCCTTACTTAAAGAAATTTCTCCCATTAAACTCATTGGAGCTTAATTAATTCCCCATCCAGCTCCTTTCAGATTATAATTTTTACTACAACTAGCTCAGAATTGCAGGTTTTTTTGCACAGTAATTTCCAGAATACAGAGCTGACATAGTTGAAGTAAAGGGAACATGTTCACATATAAAACAATAAAAATCAAAGCAAATATCAGTTTTTTGATTGGATATTCCATATACAGAAATGGACTACACTGCAAAAACTGAAATCTAAGCAAGTCATTGTCTTATTTTTAATAACAATTGTCTTATTTGTCTTGATTTGAGCCACATTCACCAGACCAGATCATAAAAATGTCTTATTCAAAGTTGTTTAAGGACGAAAATGAGGTCTGAATTGCTTGTAACAAGTCAGAAAAATCTGCCAATGGGATCAGAAAAAAAAAATCACACTCAACTTTTTTCTTACAAGCAACTCAGACCGAATTTTGTCTTTAAATAACTTGAAATAAGACATTTTCCTAGATTTCTCAGCAGAATGTAGCTTCAGGCTAATGTTAAGGGAGCGTTGAGTCATTATTATTATTATTTGTAGTAGTATGACTATGTGAAAAGACTGCATTTTACATGCATAAAAAGTTAATATAAATTCTATTTATTGAGTGTGGGCTCACATTATTCATGCCCACATCTTCATAAATGGGTTGGGGCACCCCAGTCTAAAACATGTGGACACGCCCCTGCTCGTCAGCGGGAACCTTGTTGCAGGTTCGTTATGTAACAGAGGATTCAGTCAGTAGAATAAATGGAGTTAAAGTGAAAAACTCAACTTTTCTCCAGGTGAAAGAAGAACAACTTCTCAAGCATTAATGACCGTACATTGCGCCACTCTCAGAATGATCCAGGGTAATACGCCCTGGACTACACCAGAGAGGACTCCCCCTATGCTTATCAACAACTGTTATTCCATCTCAGCACCTGGAGAAGAAACAACCAACTTAACTCTCCCATAGCTCTATTTCAGCTCATATCACCATCAAAGGAGAAAGGGAAGAGATGGAGGAGACCTTCATTTACCTCGGCATCACATTCAACAATAACATCAGCGCTGATGTTCACAAATGTCCTCGACACAGACTCCATCCTCTTCTCCTCCTGTATCACAGTCTCATTGAACCACATCTTGGGTTTAGTTCTGTCTGTTTTCTCCACAAACTCACAGTCGTGACCGCGCTCTGTCTCCTAAAGATTACCCATCTCAGAATCATCAGCAGCACAACTTTACCCACCTGAGTCACATGCTTACTAAACCGGAAAAGTGCTCAAAATCATGAATGACCCCGACCGCCCACACGACCAGCACTTCATCCCTCTCTCCCGCCCGGATGTTCAGGTTTCCCGTGTGAAGGAGCGTCTGCTTTAGCGAGAGCTTTGTCCTCAGCGCCATGAGAGCTTGGAGAGTTTTCCCCCTTGACCCAGACTGTGATGTGTATCAGTCGAGCGTCTCCGCGGTGCACACGGCCTCCTCTGCTCATGTTTATCTGTTTTCCTCTGTGTCCTTTATCTATCTTTATGCTTGTTTTCTTTATATTTATTCTTCCTCTTTGCTGTGCTGCAGGTGTCCACTAGTGGTTGGACAGAAAAAAACTCCTTTATCCACCTTCAACCTCTGTGTACAACACTCCAGTGTACTTCTGCTGTCTGTGGATATCAGAGCTCACAGCCAGTGTTGTAGTTTATACATAATTTACCGGTATATAGTGTTTGTTTGTTTTTTCAAAGCAGTCTCAGAAGAAGTAGAAGAAAGAGGCCTTTATTTCATACACCTATGGCAAACGATTTTTAACATTTAAAGGCTGGATATGTGATGCAGATATCTGTAATTCAATTCCTCCTAGTCAAAAAGAACATTTCAGATCTACGCAAATACATACACAGGTCTTTCTGCAGTCAGCCTCAAGCAGATTCTCCATGAACAGTAACTTTTAGCACTTCCATACTGGCTTCATTTTTCTGAACCGGATGTTACCCCTTGGTTATCTCTTAGGTGATTATTTAGAAAGAAAACACAATTTGGCACAGACAATATTGTTGTAAATCGTGGATCTTTGAACAGGTGAATATGAAAAAATTTAGAAGATTTCATTTATAAAGATTCATATCGGGGCTGAAAGATATGGACAAAATTTCATATCTCAATATTCATGCCAGATATTTAGATATCGGTACGATACAATATGACTCTGGGATTATTGAAAACTAAGCATTTTTCAGAAAAATAAAAGCATCAGAATATAACAGGATGTGTAAAGCAGGGTTAATAGATTAGAGCTCACTGTCAGTCATCAACATTAACAGAAAGTCACCAATAATCATGTGACTGTCTGAGCTTTATATGCAGGGTGAGCTGGGAAAATCTACATCATTATCTTTGATATTGGGATATTAATATCTTGAATATTTATATCTTGATACTAATATGATAACGATATATCTTTCAGCCCTAAATCATATAAACAAACACTTAAAGCTCCTGTAAGGAAATTTCTCAGTGCCCCTCTAGACAAAATGATTCCTCTTTTCTCTTTGCTGGTCTTGTCCTGTTCATGTGTAAGTTGTGTTTTCTGAACCAAAAATTGCATACTGATGCCTTTTAACCCTCTCCAGGTAGACGTTGCAGATTTGCAACATGAGTTCAAAGACCTCTAGCTCATCAAAAATGATAAATAGTTTCTTTAAAAACCTGTCAAAAATACTTTTTAAAACATATTCTACCGCCTTGAGGATTGTCATATCACTACAGTCAGCTAAAGTTGTATTTGAGCTCTTTTGAACATGTCTGCTCTCATGAAATTATCCACTCACATATTTTCAGAAAAATCATTGTTTGATTCTCATGAGGTTGCAGGAAGAATAACATATAAACAGTTACTCTTTTATCTCAAATGAGTGTTTACTACATGAAACGAATGCATAGTTGCTAAATATCTTAATTAAATAGATAAAATAGTTTGCAAAACTGCCCAGTGTGCCCAGACGTTCGGCTCAAACTGAAGCCTCCAGCAGATGCCCCGCCCCCTGGTGTCTGGCTGCAGTATAGGTCATAAGCCCCGCCTCCCCATATATTCCAGATATGAGCCGGGAAAACTTAAAAAAATTACGATACCTGGTAGAAACGTTTCTCTCATCTTTACGCTAAGGTAGTATGATGATGTCATTTGGCTGCATGGTGTTCAGGTGTTTTTTCCTGAGAAGTTAGTTTCTCATTAGTTATTGGACGTTAAAAACCGCGATATAAGTTTCGTTTTCCGATAGTTGACAGCTGCCGTTAGTGAGTAGTTTTTATCTGGGATATAAGAAACTTCGGGAAAGAGCCAAAAGGAGACTAAACCATCTGAAGAAGAAGAAATAAATATTTTTATTTCTCTTTTTTACTCTGCTCCACCGGAAATTCTCTACTGCGCAGACTCTGGCTGCACAATGGCGGCTAGAGAAACGGGTTTTTTTGGCTTCAAAAACGTAGAACGGTGACAGGCGGAAGCACGCTGTCCATTCTATATACAGTCAATGATTGTGAATGAAATGATAAAGCAACATTTTTTGTGGATTTTGTTAAAAGGGCGAATAAACATCTCAGTTCCAAAAAATTGGAATTTTCTAACTGTTTTTGATGGGTTGGTCCTGAAAGGGTTGATAGTCAAATAAATCACTCGCTCTGAATGTTTGCTGTGAATACTAAAGAATAGTTTCTTTAGCATTTTGTGACTTGTCTGTTCTCATAAACCTCCTTTTTATAGACACTTATAATCTTGACATTGACAGTCTTGTTTGGTTTTGTAGGCTAATACTATGATATTCAGATTTACAGCCAGTCAAACTCTCCTCACAGGGGTTTTAACTCCATTAAAAGAAGTGTAAGAAGTATTTCCGTACCTGGTGGATATTGTGCTGGTTGGTCGTACACTCCTCCCCTGTGCACTCCTCCCTCTGCTCGACTCGTCGGAGCCGTTCAACAGCGAGAGCTCTCTCAGTTGCTCCTGTCTGATCTCATCATTGTAGTCCTGAGGGAACATAAAACAGCATGTCTTGTATAAGAAAAAAAAAATATATATATATAAAAAAGGACATTTGTCTTCTGACTGCAACAGATGCTCGCAACAGCAGAAAATGTCATCAAATTAAAATTATCTTGACACACACAGGAAACACATGGCAGAGCAGAGCGCTGAATACTCAATGAAGGATGTCGTCTTTCTGCTGTGTTTGGACAGAAAATGCAGAAGAGAGATAAGTAGCGTTGGAA
>RPOG01006315.1:0-24838 GCA_008086565.1 Thalassoma bifasciatum | reverse complement strand
AGCTGCACAGCCAGCACTTCTACCTGGTAGCTCCTCACAGCTGCTGCAGATTCTGCAATCAGGCCACTCACTCACACCCACACTCACACACAGGCACACCACACAGGTAGAGACACACCCTCATTAGAAAACACACCCACATGAGAAACACACGCCCACATGAACATACACAGACACATGAACATACACAGACACATGAACATACACAGACACATGAGCATACACATACATGAGCATACACATACATGAGCATACACATACATGAGCATACACATACATGAGCATACACATACATGAGCATACACATACATGAGCATACACACTCATGTAACACCCCCACCCATAAGAATGAACTTTATATTTCCCAAATCATTCCAATCCATATTTATTGTCACTGTAGACTTTTTGAATTAAAAGTTCAGACAAAAATGGAAAAGTCTTACCCACATGACAGTGCCTCAGCCACCACATTTTCAGCCTACCACACCGTTGACCCTCACAAGGTGTCGCTAAGTCTGTATCCCACTCCTGCAGCACATCCACAAGAGGGGAAACACCCACCGCTGCAGCGTCCGAGGGCTGTGTTTCTCTGTCATCAGCATCTCGTCTCATCAACACACTGTCCTCAAAAAATGGCTGCTTCCCATCACACTTGGACCTCTTCGTAACTGCAGCCCAGCATTTCACCAGTGATGGGTCACTTCCCTGGGCTTCAATAAGGGCCTCATCTGTTAACGGCACCGCTGAATTGGACACAGGCTCCATCTTGGGCTCCATCACCGTGCTGCCTTCAGCACCACTGCTGGAAGGTGAGACATCCTCAGGAAACACAGAAGCTAAAAGTGAATCAGCAAGGTTACCCTCCTGCGGCTGCTTAAGGACTGGAGCTCTGGTTATCACATTAGCCACTACTGCATTCGGTTGCCATGTAGATTCATCATCACTATCAAAAGTCTCACGGAGGGGAGCATTAACTACCTGAGGAACAGGATGAACTTTGCCCCCTGCAATGTCATTTCCCATAATAAAATCAATACCACCTATTGGAAACTCTGTACACATACCAACATTGAAGAAACCAGTGGCTATCCCAGAGGCTACATGGATGCGGTGCAGGGGTGCAGGTACAAAACCCATCTCTATACCCCTTACCACAGCACTCACATGAGTGACTGAGAGCAAGCAGTATCTCGCAAAATCTCGACTGGTCGCTGGTCCTCAGCTCTTCCTGTAAAAGACACATAGCCATCAGAGGTAAAAGGTTTAAAACTGTCAGGCACTTCAACAGCCAGGGACTCAGTGGATGCCTGGGGAGAAACAGGTCTACATCCCAAACACCGAAAGGGGTGGGGCTAATTGCTGTTTTGCTTCTGCTTCCAAGCTTCACAATCAGCGACAAGGTGGCCAACCTTACCACAGTAGAAACATGGTCTGGGCTGTCGGTCCCGTTGAGAAGGGCGTGACAAATTGTTACCACGTCCCTGATGGTCTGGTTTAGGAGTGTTTTCATAGAAGTTATGTTTCACAAACAGTCTTATGAGTTAATGTGAACTCCTCGGCAAGTGTTGCGGCTTCCTGTAGGGTGGAAACCTTCTGCTCATTTAAATAAACTGCTGTACGCTCAGGGATGCAATTCTTAAATTCCTCCAGTAACATCAGCTCACATACTGACGCTAAATCACTAGCCTTACAAGCTACACACCAACAATCAAAGAGAATTCCCTTCTCCCTGGCAAAATCAACATATGACTGGCTAGGCGACTTCTTCAGGCTGCGGAAACGCTGTCTATACGCCTCAGGCACCAATTCATAAGCACGAAGAATGGCACTCTTCACTTTTTCATAATCAAGACCATCTTCAACTGACAAAGCAGAACAAGCCTCCTGAGCTTTTCCTACGAGTCTACACTGCAGCAATATGGCCCAAACACTCACAGGCCATCTGAAAGCAGCTGCGATCCTCTCAAACGCCCCAAAGTATGCCTCAACCTCAGCCTCGCGAAAAACAGGGACTAAGGAGATGTGTTTACTTGCATCGAACGCTGCTGTAGCTGGTGGTAAACCTATTGTGCTAGATGGTATGCTGGCAGCAGCTCCCTGAAGCTCCCTCTGGCGTAACTTAAGGGTCTCTGACTCAATCTCAAGCCTTCTAAGTTCTAGCTCTCTCCCCAGCTGAAACTCTCTCTTCTCCCGTCTCTCCTCCCTCTCCATCTTAAGACGAGCTATCCTCCACTTCAAGCGTGTGTCTAATCTGGAACCTTCAGAGGACTCAGGAGAAACTGGATCATAACGAGGGAGTGTGAGTTGAGGTTTACCCTCTGACTTACTCACCTGTGGAGTTAGATCAGCACGGACCGGGCCAGCGACCTCAGCATCAGCATGAGCCAAGGGATCAGCCATAGACAGTGCCTCTATGGAACCCTCACCTGTTGGTGCCACTGCACCAGTGTCTGGAACATTTTCCTTGGAGGACATAGTTAATACACCCAAGGCACACAATCTGTGTATTAAGGCTTCTTTGATTTCCTGTTTTCTCAAGGTGGAAGCCAACGTGATCCCATAAAAAGCTGCAACATCCAACAACTCAGCCTTTTTACACTCATTCAGACTGCTTAATTGAGGATTTGCCACAAAATCATCCAAGAGAAACACCATTTCAACTCTGGAATACTTAACACTACCACAGAAGACCAGTTACACAAGGAAGTTTGTATCTATCACAAGAAAACAGAACAAGCACACCAACCTCAAAGGAAACGAGACTTTCCCAACACCTGCCTAATTTGACTCACCTGCTTATCTTCTGAAGTCGTGCTGGGCTCGAGGAGACTTACAGGCAACACATCAGCGGCAAAGGCCCTGAAACGCCTGCCCCCTTTGGAGAACTTTGTCCCTGCCCAGGATTAACTTCAAAAATAAAAAGTTTGTATCTATCACAAGAAAACAGAACAAGCACACCAACCTCAAAGGAAACGAGACTTTCCCAACACCTGCCTAATTTGACTCACCTGCTTATCTTCTGAAGTCGTGCTGGGCTCGAGGAGACTTACAGGCAACACATCAGCGGCAAAGGCCCTGAAACGCCTGCCCCCTTTGGAGAACTTTGTCCCCACCCAGGATTAACTTCAAAAATAAAAATGGCAAAATAATAAATGAGTGCGCGAAGGAAAAGTTGCAACAACTTAGCTGGGCACTCCCCGGTCTAAGTTGAGAAAGCCACAAGACTTCCAAGAGAGAGTGCAACACAGCACAATCAGATACTACAAACCACACAATACAACTAGAAATACATTTAACTTACCACCAAAAACCCACCAAAAGCTCTATAAAATCCCGGACGAGCCCCCACTTGTGGTAATAGCTAGGGGTATGCAGGCCGAACAAATAAATTTATAAACCCAGGACAAGATGTATAATGAAAAATAAGGCAGGAGAAAAAAATGGTAAATTAAATGTATTTAATAAGTAACTCAAGTTCAATAGTTGTAAACAGAAAAACTCCTCATGAAAACCAGAGGGAAAAAACACGGTCTTAAATAAAATTGTCCAAACAAACCCAAAAGAAAAACAGGACTAAATGAATATCACTCACCACTGAGCCTCTACTTTAAACAAACACAAAACACAGCTCTAAGCCGACATACAGCCACACAAGGCGAAGTCAAAAAACACTATTAAGTTGCGAGAGTTGAGAAGGGTAGAATGGTCCTTCCAGCTGAATCTTCCACACACAAGTGACCCAAAGAAGCTGCACAGCCAGCACTTCTACCTGGTAGCTCCTCACAGCTGCTGCAGATTCTGCAATCAGGCCACTCACTCACACCCACACTCACACACAGGCACACCACACAGGTAGAGACANTAACTTAAATTCTAAAGTCTTCAAAATAGAAATGTGTTGAAGTGTTGATGTCTGCAACTGTTACGACCTGGTAATAGCTAGGGGTATGAAAGCCGAACAAATAAATTTATAAACCCAGGACAAGATGTATAATGAAAAATAAGGCAGGAGAAATTAAATGCATTTAATAAGTAACTCAAGAAGTTATCAACATTTGTCTTTTTGAGGAGTACTTTTGGTCTCCCTTTTTTGTGCCAGAATTTATTTTAACAGGTTTGTTTGGGTTTTCTTTTTGTCCTGATTTACTTATAGTGAGTGGTGACTCGGAGATGAAATTTGTTTGTGTTTTGTGTCGAGATTCGGCTGTATGAGCCACACAAGGCGAAGTCAAAAAACACTATTAAGTTGCGAGAGTTGAGAAGGGTAGAATGGTCCTTCCAGCTGAATCTTCCACACACAAGTGACCCAAAGAAGCTGCACAGCCAGCACTTCTACCTGGTAGCTCCTCACAGCTGCTGCAGATTCTGCAATCAGGCCACTCACTCACACCCACACTCACACACAGGCACACCACACAGGTAGAGACACACCCTCATTAGAAAACACACCCACATGAGAAACACACGCCCACATGAACATACACAGACACATGAACATACACAGACACATGAGCATACACATACATGAGCATACACACTCATGTAACAGCAACTGTTAAACGTCCACACATAAGCAAGAGCATTTTCCCTCTCTCATCAGCAGGGCCTATCCTTCTCCTCTGAATGTGATGGTGGGTCACATGTTGCCACTGCTGTTTCAAAATGAGTAGTTTTATTTTATTTCTAAAGTTATATATATTCCTTGCTTTTGTGCCTCAGAGAGGATATAGTGATGGAAACACAGGAACAAACGGGAGCATGGTGAGTGACATGCAAGAGAGGGCTGCAGGTTGGGATCAGGCTCTCTCATATGCACTGCAGGTCTATTTTTCAGTTCCCTCTTCAAAATGATTCATTCAGGGGGGTTGGTACTTCAAAAAGACCTGACTGCTTTTCCCTGCATGTCCATGTGCTCCTGCACAAGCTAGAGAAAGAGAAGAAGAAGAGGAACCAAAGAAAGAGAAGTCCACAAACCACTTATGGTTCTATTTTCTGAAGTGTGAGAGCCTCACAAACCAGAGCAGACTGCGTCTTCGTCCTCAGACAGGTTCGCGGAGGACTTAGCTGTCAGAACATCTATCAATGACACACATTATACACACTCACACACACACAAGCCACACAAACACAAAGGCCCACAGAGACAGACACACACACACACCCACACCAGACATGAAGATGAATGGCACACATCAGTGTTTTCATCTTCTGCTCACTGCGGGGGCCCTGCCGAGGGGCCTCTGCTGCACAAGAAAACCAAGTTCCCCTCATGCTGCTCTGTCATGACCGTGAAAATGTCTTATCATTTATATGACTGTGCTCAAAGGAAGAAGACGGAAACATGGAGCAGGCACTGGGAATTTCTGGAGAGTATGAACAGTTTACATTTTTGGAAACTGTAAAGTATAAGCAATCAGGAAAGCAATGTTTCCATTACCCCAAGTCCCATTTGGATGCCATCTTGAATTTTGCGAAACAGCTGCAATGAAAAATGTTTTCATCAGTATCCCAGCTTCTAAATGACAGAGGGCTTTCACTTTTTCAGTTAAGATACCGAAAACAGGGCCAGGGAATCAAATGCTCTCAGTTGCAGATGTGTTGAGACATTTGTTACAGAAATTAAGTTGCAAATACTTATTAATTTCATTAAGACAAATGAGTCATTAGGCCATACTAAGCACTAACCAAAAGAATATGTTTATCTTCTGGTCTCATAACTGTAGAAGACCTGTGTGATAAACAACCTTAATTCCAATAAGGTTGGTATGTTGTCTAAAACTTGAATAAAAACAGAAAACAATTTGCAAATCCTGTTTAACCTATATTCAAGTAAGTACATTCCAAAGGCAAGATATATATTGTTCAAATTGATAATTGTTGTTGTTTCCATGTAAATATTCACTCATTCTGAATTTGATGGCTGCAACAGGTTCCTCAAAGCTGGGACTAGGTTTGTCACGATTTCAATTTTTTTAATTACAATTATTGTGAGAGGAAATATTGCGATTTTACAATTATTCAAGATTATCAACAGTATGAACGAAAACAACTGAAATTTTAAGTTTTTGTCTTAAAAAAGTCTTCAATGATGCTTGTATTTATGAAAATTCACTGTCTTTTAAAATAAAACATTTCAATACTCATTTGTATTAAATAAAATAGTATAATACAAAACAATAATGAACTTTAGTAACTGTATGCATTTATAAGATTAATTTCACACAATTTCACAGAAAATACTCACATTCAAAAAACATCAGCCTTTTTTATGCTTCTCTTTCACATACTGGAATCATTAGCTTTAAAAAAAATAGGGGGTAATCTTAGGATTTGTTTCATATTTTAAAGCACTAGAAATGGCACAGAATTTACCTGTGAAATTAACAAACTCTCCTATGAAAAATGACACCCATCTACAGTAGCTGGTCCACAAACAGGGCAAACAGACAATACTGTGTGTTTATCGTTTTAGACAGTATGTGGTGTTTAAGCAGCAGCTGACAGCTCTCAGTGAATCAGTCTGAAGACAAACAGTGAAATTATCTCAACTATTAAGACCCCCAATTTTTAACTGAACACCTTAAAACAAATAATCAACCGTTAAAAAAAGAAAGACCTTCACGCAAAGGAGCTAATTAGCTTTAGCGCGTTAGCACGAATGAGCGTCGGCTGAGAAGGATGATTGACAGTTAACTTTCTCCCAAACTCTGATACACAGACGTCATGTCAACACAGCTAAACACGCTGAAACAGGTGATTACATGCTGCTTTGTTGAAGTTTGATTGCACATGACAGAAAGTCAGACAGTTACGTTCTTTGGTTTCCTAAGACAGTAGCCTCATGTGACTCTGTACGCGCAGCTCATGGTTCTCGCATGGCACCTCTCGCAAGAGATTTCTGTGGTAATCGTGGGGATTCGTGGCTCCTGAAAATTGTTATGGATAACCTACCATGTCTATTTGTAATTGCGGATATCCTAAAATCGATTGATCTTAACAAACCTAGCTGGGACAGGGTCATGTTCATCATTGTGTGACATCATCTTTCCTTCTCACAACACTCAATAAGTGTGTGTGAACTGAGGACACTAATTGTTGAAGCTTTCATCACTTAGATTATTAGCTGTTGATGCTGATGCAAAATAAACTGTTCCTCTGCTGGATGTTTGTGCAGAGCAAACAACTTATCCTGTGCTAATCTAAGCCAGTGCAGTAAGTGTCAGAATGAAGAGGACACACAGAACAAGTAAAACTGGTGATGACAAGGAGCCATATAACACTTTTAAAAACAGTTAAAAGTCATTTGATGCAGAAGTCCCAAAGTCATCAATGTGGCTGTTTTTCTGGGATCATGAATTTAGGCCCAAAGAAAATCCCTGTTTTTCATGGCATTCCTCTGTGAGCTGTTTCAGCGTCTGCATTTGAATACGCAAATGAGGTTGAGTTCTCCCCGCCTCTTTCAGGAAGTTCTTTTGCCGACACGACTGAGAAAATAACTCTCATGCCCCGCTCTATCTACCCTCGTTTTGTGTGGAAATACACGGGCAAAGTCGATCGCATGCGCAAAGCTGATCTACTAACAGAATGCAGACGTGGATTGTGTCTCTCATATGAGCAAAGCAGCAGGATCCATATAGAGTCTCACTTTACAAATGTTCATCTTTGTAGAGCTGACAGAGTGAGCACATTATGACAATGCAGGGTTCCCACGCGTCCTGGAAAACCTGGAAACTGATGGACCAATTTTCCAGTCATGGAAAACACATGGAAAATAACATGCTTCTCTGCTTCTCTCTGCCTTGTGGTTGAACACAAACAGGTTAAACATTTTATTCATGTATGTCTGTTTTCAGCTGCCTTTAATCAGCAACGTTGAGCTGTAGCGCTTTCCTTCATCTCTGCCTCGAGTCAGCACAGCGCCTCACGTGACGCTACCAACCAATCAAATTGCATATTCACTTAGAGCAGTGTTTCCATGTGACTTTGTTGCTACATTTACCGACTTTTCAGAACCAAGTAAATTTTTGTTGTCTCCATATAAACACCAAAACTAGCAACTTTAAGTTCAGGAGCATTGCTGTATTGCTGTATATCAAGTGGGAGGGTTTTTCTCCCTCTCTCTGTCTCTTCTGTTGAGTGACAGAGGAGCAGCAGAGAGCTGTAGTGGACGTGCCGTCACTTTAGGCTGTGTGCTCTGTCATCTCTGGTTTTTGTAGACCATGACGGCAGCTTCTAGATGGAGACGGTTAACAGGTAGTCTTACTGGGCCATGTTTCACTCAGTATTTCGTTTGCTCTATTGTCTGACAGCAGAAACAGAAAATATGTGAAAGAGAAAAACTTCATTGAGAATTCAGCTCAATTGAAATATTGTGCATGTGTGAGCAGAGCTCTGACTTTTCATGCAGTTTTTAGGTAGCTACTTGCACACAGCAAAGAGGCATATCCCTAAGTCTTAATGAGGAAAGAGCTGTGAAAACTGAAGACTTGCATGTTCTTTGAACAATGTTGACAAGGAGGTCAGACAGGTATGAAGGAGCCAGGTTACGGATGGATTTGAAGGTGTACAGGAGGATTTTGTAAGTGATCCTTTGTTTTAAGTGTTTTTTTTTTTCCTCGTCTTTCATCTTGTTTTGTGTTTGTTTCATTTTGTTACTCACTTGTTTGTCTCGTTTCAGGTCCATTGACTTCCTGCCCTTCTGTGTTGCAACTTCCCTGATTATCCTAATGTGCTTCACCTGCGTCTAGTTGTCCTCACCCTCGTGTCCTCTTATACCCTGTCTCCCCTTCCTTCTGTGCCAGTTCATCATGCGTCTGCGTTCCAGCCCTGTTTTTGTCTTTGCCTCGTACTTGCTTGCCTTCCCCGTGTGCCGACTTTTTGGGCTGTAAGAAAGGTTTTTGTTCTTTGCTAGCCAGAGTCCTGCATTTTTTGGGTCCTTTTCTTGGTGCGTTACACAAAAATCAGGCAAAAAAACATAGTGTATGGAGAGAGATTTGTGTCAATATTATGCAATCAAAAAAAAAAAAAGAATTTGAGACCCAAAAAGACTTTGCAAACAAAATTGTGATTTCAAAAATCCAAATGACACCAATGAATAAATGAAATATATTTGTGATTGAAAATTGTTCTTGTCAAATCCACGTTTTTTTCTTTTTTCAGTTTCAAGTTTTCATCTCACAAACCACAGATTCGTTTGTGTTTCCAGGATTTGTATTCACGTTTCCAGATTTTGCTTTCATGTTTCATAAAGTTTGCGTTCCTTCATGGTTCTCATGGGCGGGGCTTCATCTGAAAGATGCAAGAAGCCTCCTGATTGGTCAGCGTCTCTCAGAGAGACTGAGTGACAACTTCTGCCCCAACAAGCAGCACTGCCTTGTCTGGAGCAGGCGAACTCCACAGAGTAAATCTCAATGGAAACTTTTGCTATAACATATCCCACTTCCCACTTATGTGCAACCAGATCAAGGATAAGTGGATCCAGGATAACAAAGATATCCCAACTTAATCCATTATCCTAGACTTGTGCAATTGGTCTCAAGAAACCAACATGGACAAACAGCTGTGCCTGTATCTCCCCTCTGTTTATTTGATGTTGCTAAGGTTACATTTCTTGTTCTTTCAGTGTTTTTTCAGTAACTAAGAGGGATTGGGTTATCAGACATGGACACTTATAATTAAGACCTTCATCAGAAGTGACTGACCTTATTATTTCTCAGCTCCAGTGACACTTTGCTTGATTTCACAGTTGTCGGCCAATTTATAAACAATCAAACAAACAAATACATACACTGTTTTATTAGATATACTATCAGAACAAATCACAAAGGTGTGTGGATTGTTAAGGGGTCATTTCTCCTATGATTTAAGTGGAAATAAAAAACATAAAAGGGGCCAAGTTTCCCTTGCCCTTCACCCATTAGGGTTTGAAACAATGGATTTTGTTGCTAATGTCACATAAAATATTTACCTACTCATTTATTTGATATAAATAGGCTGATAACCTTGAAATCAAGCAACAGTCACTGCAGCCGTGCTGTAGAATCTAATTTTCGGGCTCGCTTGTTACTTGTTGAATCTGTTACTTTAATATAAGGTGGGGGAGGACCCCCATTTCTACTGCATAATGTCTCATTCTAGGTCTTCTTATTCTAAGACATTTACCCATGAAAAATGATGAAAAGAGGAGTCCAAATCAGCAGGAGTCCATTCAGCTTGAATCCAGAAAAAAGTTTATTCAAGTCTAGCCATCTTTAACAAAGCTTCTGGGTTGAAAGATTTGCAGCACGTTAAATATTCTGTACCAACTGATAAAACTAAACAACATGAACAACGACTGAAAAGAAACCTCTTGCATTTCCTAAAACCTTTCCTAAACCTTCTAATAAAAGTCTTAGCCTAAAAACCTCCATCTCAAAAACCTGTGTAGAAAAAAGCCCCCTGAGTAGAAGCCTGTCTCCCTTAAAATCCCCGTGGACGTCCCTTCTCCAGTGGTGATTGGCTGTTTGTTTAGAGCAGCAGGGCCTTGTAGAGGGGAGAGGATACCACCTGATCAATGAGGAGGGGTACAGATAATATCTGGTATTACATCTTACAAGTTTGTGTCCATGAAGTCAACTGAACATCAGCAAATTGACAGTGTAAACCTGGAATTGAGGGAATTACTCAGGACCTGTTAGGATTTTCAGAATGTGTTCAAGTTTAACTATTACAGAGAACATTAAATCGTCAACGGGCAGAAATCTGTGGGTCAGCTCAGCTGCTGTGTGCTTTGAATAGCCTGGAGACAGGGAGCTTGTCTCCAGTTACCAGAGAACAACATTTTTGTTTATGGCCTTGTCTTCTCCTGGAGACAGCCCTCTGACAAAGGCAACAGCTGGCATCTATATGTAAGGATATCTGGGAATTTGCCTTCAGTAGGGTAAATTGCTTACTTTAATCAAAAAAAATCCACAACAGTGCGGCACTGCAGTCAATCACTGAAGATGCATGTGGCGTTAAGCTAGTGTCTAAATTATATGTGTTAATGTCTGATAACCCAATCCCTAATGATTACTGAAAAATAAAACACTGAAAGAACAATAAGGGGGACCTTAACATCAATAACACAGAAAAGAGTTTCAGACAGAGCTGTCTGTCAATGTTTCTCTTTCATCCCTCTCTTTTGTCTCTCCATGTCACTTTCCATGCTGCTTGTTGAAGCAGAAGTTGTCACACAGCCTCTCTGAGTGACCAATCATCCTCTTGCATCTTCTTCTTACATCTTTCAAATGAAGCCCTGTCCATGAGAACCATGAATAAACCCAAATGCGTTTTTTTGATTGCATAATATTGACACAAATTTCTCTCCATAATAGTGAACCTGACTCGCAGCAGTGCCATGATGGAGACATCCACTGACATCATCCACCCAAATCTGCACAGCATGCAAAGATAATTCTCATTTTCAGCTTAAAACAGAATTCAAACATGATGGTGCTGTTCCTCCATCTGATCTGTTTCCCTCTGTGACAATTAGCAGAGTCACTGAACTCCAGTAACCTCTGCATCCAATAGAAACTGTCCTTGGAGTCCTATCCACACTGAGCTGAGCCTCAAAAATTCTCTTACAGAAGGGAACCCTGGGTTATGGGAGGATACAAACAAAGACCACAGAGTTCAAGGGCCACAGATTGGGGCCAGAGAGAAGTTTCTGCCACCGACCGACCGCAGCAGCTCAGTTAGCCGTGTCATTTCGCTGTCCGGTCTCCGTGATAGATGGAAAGTGGTGAACCTCAGAGGAAATCTCACACTGATGTGTGTGTGTGTGTGTGTGTGTGAACATGCACGAACCCATCACACAATATCTCTCAGCAAGCCTGTGTACAAATGAATGTGTGGGCACACTGCATTCCTCTGGGGGCAGGGTGCCGTTTCCACATCCCTTCTCTGCCTATAATTAGCCGTCCAGATAAAACACCGGTTTCCTGGCGTTTGCAGGATCAAACAATGAAGAACAGGCAGCTTTCTTCACAGAACAGTGCAGACGCCAGGTGGCTGTCCTCAAATTGAGTGCTGAGCTATATACAGTAAGCATCTGAAGGGCAATTAATCAGAGAAAAGCCATCCTGATAACATACGATAACGCAATTATAAGAGACAGGAAGCTGGTGAGTCATGTGAGGCTGGAGGGATGATTCAGAGGTGTTGAGAAGAGTCGGTCATGATTCCAGCTTTGCATCTTCAGTGACTCCAGTCTTTCAAGTATCCTAAAGCACACTTCTAGAAGCAGTGATTCCCAGCATGCCTCTTGTCCCTCCAATTTTATCAAGCTGCAAAAAAACACATGCTACAACACACAACTCTATTCAAATCACCAACGAGTTGATCACTGTGTGAGAATAACGGTACTCTGTTTTTTTTATCACTCATAGTTTATTTGCTTTTTCAACACATCATGAAAACAAACATTCAACACAAACATTGGTGTCAGTTGAAAACAGTTGAAATAACCTCCCATAAGCAGTCCATTCTCCTCAGATTTTATGGTGAGTTTTAAAGTCAGTCCATTTTTTCCATTTTCTTTGGCACTCAGTTCTTTACAGTCTTAAATTGTGAGTAAAAGTCTCTATATCATATAGTTTTTCCACAACTTCCAACCATTCTATCTGAGTTGGAAGGTCTTCCTTGTACCATTTTCTTGTTATAGCTTTCTTTGAAGCCACCAATAGTATTCCAGTCAGGTATCTGTCTTTGCTTTGTAAATATTCCTGTGACAAATTTCTGAGATAAAATACTTCACAAGTCTTGGGAAGTTCATAACCTAAAATTGCTTTCCTTCCTTTCATTCACACTTCGTCCCAATATTCAGTAATTTTTATACATTGCCAAAACACATGAGCATGGTCAACATTGAGCTCCCCACACTGTCTCTAACAGGGCTGTGTAACAAATGAAGATCATCCTTTAAGTTTTGGAGAAATAAAGAACCGTATGATGTTTCTCCAACCATATTCCCTCCATACTCTGGAGCTTGATGTTTTACTCTGTGTCCTACACATGTTATGCCACTCTTCTTTGGTTGTTTTCCTGTTGAGTTCCTTTCCCATTTATCTCTGACATACAGAGTGGAAATTGTTCTGTTTTCTATCATATTTTTTTTACAAAACAGAGATGACTGTCTTGACTATACTTTTGTATGCATTACATCATGTTTGAATCAGTCCATATAATTCATGTGGGGAATCTGGTTTTATCTCTTTGTTGAAATAATCTCTAATTTGTAAATACATATAAAAATCTTTGTGCTCTGGTTCAATTTCTCTCCTTAGTTTTAAAAAACATTTGATTTCTCCTTTTTCAATTAATGTGCTGATTGTTGTTATGCCTTTATTTGCCCACTGTCTAAACCTTTGATTCAAAATCCCTGGTTTTAAATTTGTCATAGGCCATCCAACTAAAAATCTTTACCTCATTCTCCAATTTGTATTTCTTAACTAGTTTAAACCAGATCCCCAAGGTGAATCCGGTGACCAAACTCAATGACCCCTTCTTTTCCTTATACATGTTTCTGTTTGCAATCATACTTAGTATATGGCAACCTTCCATGTTCAACTCAATCTCCTTCCATATTGTAAAATAATCAATGTCACACCAACCAATCAAGGGCCGAAGTTGAGCGGCATAGTAATATTCTTGAAGGTTAGGCAGGGCCAAGCCTCCCTCCTCTTTGGGTATCTGAAGTGTAGAGAATCTAATCCTCGGTTGATGCCCTTTCCATATGAACCCTGAAATTTTTTTATTCCATTCTTGAAATTGTGACAGAGTGATCTGCACTGGCAAACACTGAAACGTGGACAAGAGTCTGAGTAATATATTCATCTTGGTGATTTCTATCCTTGAGCTGAAATCTAACATCAATACTGACCATCTAACCATATCTTTAAAAATTTCCTGGTTAAGGGGTTTGGAATTGATTTAGGTTTAGGTTTAGGTTTATTTTGAACATAAAGAGAATAAATAAAAACAAAACAAAAAATGAAACAACAAAATCAAACAATGGCATGTTCAAAAAAACATGCAGGAGTAGGAAGAAGTAAAACTTATCAAGTCCCACCTCTTCTCCCTGATTACATGATTAACATGTTATGGTATTTTTCAATAAATGTCTCTAGTTATATCATATATGCATATCCATACATATTCATAAATACACATACATATACAAATTCATACACAAGAATCTAAATATACTCACACACACACACACACACACACACACACACACATATTTATATCTGCACTGGCAAACTGAAACATGGACAAGAGTCTGAGTAATATATATACACACACACACACATACATACATACATACATACATACATACATACATATATACATACATACATACATACATCCATACATTATATTTGATAATAGTAATAATAATAATGATAATAATAATAATAATAATAATAATAATAATAATAATAATAATAATAATAATAGTCCCCTGAGCATAATCGGCATGACAAAACTTTCCGATCGCATTGCCGATATTAAAAAGAGCCTTGCCCTCGTAGACCAACAAGGTCTGTGTATGTGTCACAAGCAAAGACATCAGTCGTAACACAATAAACAGCAAATACGAGACAGGGAGACAGCTTGCCACAACACCCGGCGCCATTTTTCCTCCTGTTAGGTGCTAAACTATATATATTATAATATTATGTAATATGACAATGATAATAATATTAGATAAAATAATAATAGCCATGTGTTGTAAGTCTTTGATATTATATTTAGAAAAATGTATACTACAGTGATAAACATAAATTAATACAGAACAACAACAGTAACATTCATTCACCCAGTGGTTCTCACATCTCCCTTTCATTCATGTATTTTGTAAAAACACATTTTTTATATATTAATTTTAAACTGTTTTGTGTTTGAACATTGCTTTAACCCCTCACCCATACTGTTCCACTGTCTCACCCCACAGAATGAAATACAAAATTGTTTCTTGTTTGTGCGGACTATGTTCATTTTGAAATTATTCCCTCTTAATTGATACCCCCCTTCTCTGTCCTTGAATAATTTCTGTATATGTTGTGGTAACAATTTATTTTTTGCCTTATAAATTATCTGTGCTGTTTGGATTTTACTATATCTACTAATTTCAATAATTTTGACTTTAAAAAGAGTGAGTGTGTATGATCCTGGTAGCCAACATTGTGTATGACCCGTATTGCCCTTTTTTGAAGAATAGTTAAAGGTTTTCTTGTACTTTTATAGGTTATGATCCTATAAATCATATAGGATGATGCTGCAGTTCCCAAATAGCATTAGGTTTGTTTTACTCAAATTCAAGGACAGTTTGTTTATGTCAAACCAAATTTTCAATTAATCCATTTCATGAGCAATTTCCTCCAACAGTTCCTTTAAATTCTCCCCAGAATGGAAAATATTTGTATCGTCAGCAAACAACACCAGTTTTAAATCATGTGACACTTTACAAAAATCATTTATATATAATATGAACAGTTTTGGCCCCAACAATGATCCATTGGGTACCCCACAAACAATGTCCAAACATTTGGAAAAAGCACCACCCATCATAACAAACTGCTGTCTATTTTGTAGATAGCTTCTTGTCCAGTCTGATACAATACCTCTGATGCCATATCTCCCCAGTTTTTTCAATAATATTTCATGGTTGATTGTGTCAAAGGCTTTCTTAATGCCAATGAATATTCCAACTGCATATTTCTTTTGTTCAATGGCGTTTGTGATTTCTTCAATTGCCTCTATTATTGCTTGTGATGTTGTACTGTTAGATCTGAAACCATATTGACTGTTGAAGAGTAATTGGTGCTTTGCAGTGAAAGTGTCCAGTCTGTTATTAAAGAGTTTTTCTAGTATTTTGGAAAATTGTGGGAGTATGGAGACAGGTCTATAATTGCTGTGAATGCAGCATGGCATTCACAGCTTATGTTCTTCTGTGTCAAAAAAATTATTCCGCCCACTTTTTCAAATCGCTTCTCCTTCAACAAATTTCAACCGATTTTCACCATTCAAACTTCAAAACGTTCAGCTCATTAATTCAGAGACGCCTATCTTTTTGTTTGTCCGTTTAAGCTTTACTTTCCGAGACATTTCACTTTTTTCATGATTTTTCACGCATAGAGAATGAATGGGAGATCTTCAGATTTTGAAGATTCAAAGGCAGTTCCTTCAGCCTCATTCAGACCCTTCTCATTCAGTCATACTTTCAGCCAGAAACTTCATTCTACCTGCAAAATGTTCAGCCATCGTTTGACTTTTTTAAGTGTATTTCAGCTTCTTTCTAGCATTTATAATTTCTTCACAAAACTCCTTCAAAGGTCATGAAGTTTATCAGCCCTTGCAGCAGTTTAACATTGGTGTGTATATGGTGGAATGTTCAAACTGTAGAGTGAGGATTTGAATTTTAGAGTGTGGACCAGGAGAGAAATGACCTGGAAACTTTTTAGATAAACAGGCCTAGGGGCCACACATTTCACTCCACATACACAAATTTGGGCTCAACACGTAGGTAATCTTGTTCTGCTTCTGATTAAGGACACTTGACACCAAAAGGACAAAGAACAAACTTTGTAGATCACCAACAGTTGGGCAAACCTGACAAATGCCCCCATCTGCTCCCATGTTAAATCTCAAGGAACTTTCTGAGAGGTTAAGAAAAAGTAACACTTTTTTAACTCACATTTCTGGTAAAAACCTGTGGCTCCACAGACATGATATTTACATCAATAGAAACTCCTTAGCCTTCGGAATCTCATGGAAGTTTTGTTTTTCTGCAAGCTTTTAAGGATTTTGCTAAACTAAAGGATATTCACACCCTGTCCACCTCCTTGAATCCAGCTCCTCATCAACTCTGTCAGTTAAATCAAACAGCTGCAGCTTTAAACAGCCTAACGAGCAGGTTACCATGGAGACCTGTGATCTGACACACCTGTGTATACCTACAGATCAAAACACTGATGAAGAAAGATACTCAAGTGATTGTTTCTCTGCATCACTGACCAACACACAGCACACAAAGCATACACACACACATACATACAAACACAAAAAAACACCCCAAGCACACACAGACACACTCTCTCTCTTACACACACATGTACTCACACACAACACACACCAGCATATTAACCATGTACACACACACACAACACACACCAGCATATTAACCATGTACACACACAAACACCCACAAACACAAGTACACACACAAACACACAACATACACCTGGGGCCTGTTGCACAAAACTAGGATAAGGGATTAAGCCGGGATATCTTGGTTATCCTGGCTCAACTTATCCTTGATCCGGTTGCACAAAACTAGGATAGTGGGAAGTGGGATATGTTTTGACCTAAGTTACCATGGAGATTTATCCTGAGGAGCTAGCCTGCTCCAGACCAGGCTAAGTTCCAGGATCTATTTAATCTCATCCCTCATCTCAGTCAGTAGCCACTACAAATCTGAGCCAGTAGTTATTTCAATGTCCACTACACAATGTTTTCACAATCTACTAGACCCACTGTCATCATCTAAATATTTATGATCGATAATTTATTTACTTATTCACTTTATAAATAAATAAGTAAAAATACACAGTGAAGTGTAACTTGATGTTCCTTTATTGAATAAGGATAAATCAGAGCAAGTAAACCATCATCTCTTTTGAAAACTGAAGTCACAAAGTGAAACTACAAGACAGAAAGCACAAATTTAAAGCATATTACAGAATATAAGAATAACTACACATTCAAATATCTCTATATAATACATCCACGTCTTCACATTGAAATAAATGCAGGACAAATCCACACACACAAATGAACAGACAAATAAATAATGCTGTATCCTCCCTGCTTACACACAGTAAACAACAAACATCATGAGAGGCCAAATCAAATTAAATTGGATAAAATAAATAACTTCCTTTATATATATATATATATATATATATATATATATATATATATATATAGAGAGAGAGAGAGATAAATAGATAGATAGATAGATAGATAGATAAAAATCCCCCTCACGTGTCCCTGAAGGATTTTTTGTAAAGAAAATCCTTTTAATTACTTTTACCTTAATGTTCAGGTAAACATGACTTTTTGATATTGATGAACTCTGTGCACTGTTTGTGATGTGAACTGATATTAATAGTCTTCCTCTTATACTTGCAGATGTAAACCTGCCAGTAATTTCTCCTGACATCCTTCACAGACCCCAGGAATCACAGCAGACCTACAATCAGGCCAGGACGAGGGCCAAGGGTGAAATGACCTTTGACCCCCAAAGGCACGCTTTCACCATCTTCAAAACTTAGGGGTCAGCCCTGTGAGGGCATATGACATCACTGTGACATCACATCACTGTGGCCTGTGCTGTCCTACTCAATGTGGTGGACCTGAAGAAGGGGAGGACCCCAGAGCACCATCACATATGGACTGAGACAATCCTGTCTCCTCCCTGATGACCACAGTGGTAGGCCGGTCAGGGACCAGTACGTGTTACATTATTTTACTTACCAAGCATCTTTTGAATTTAGTCAGATATGTTGTGCAGCAGCAGAGACAGGTGCTGTTAATTTCAGTTAAATATGGCCTTCATCCCCAAAGGAAGTTATTTATTTTTTCCAATTTAAATTGATTTGGCCTCTCATGATGTTTGTTGTTTACTGTGTGTAAGCAGGGAGGCTACAGCATTATTTATTCGTCTGTTCATTTGTGTGTGGATTTGTCCTGCATTTATTTCAATGTGAAGACGTGGATTTATTATATAGAGATATTTGAATGTGTAGTTATTCTTATATTCTGTAATATGCTTTAAATTTGTGCTTTCTGTCTTGTAGTTTCACTTTGTGACTTCAGTTTTCAAAAGAGATGATGGTTTACTTGCTTTGAGTTATCCTTATTTAATAAAAGAACATCAAGTTACACTTCACTGTGTATTTTTACTTATTTATTTATAAAGTGAATAAGTAAATAAATTATTGATCATAAGTGTTCAGATGATGACAGTGGGTCTAGTAGATTGTGAAAACACTGTGTAGTGGACATTGAAATTACTACTGGCTCAGATTTGTAGTGGCTACTGACTGAGATGAGGGATGAGATTAAATAGATCCTGGAACTTATCCTGGTCTGGAGCAGGCTAACTCCTCAGGATAAATCTCCATGGTAACTTAGGTCAAAACACATCCCACTTCCCACTATCCTAGTTTTGTGCAACCGGATCAAGGATAAGTTGAGCCAGGATAACCAAGATATCCCGGCTTAATCCCTTATCCTAGTTTTGTGCAACAGGCCCTCAGCACATTAACCATGTACACACAAACGCACATAAACAACAGCACACACACAAACACACAATCACAACAGCACACACACACGCACACTCACTTCACTGTCTCAAACATCTAATAATTCTGATAATTCCTACACAAATTCGAGGGATTAAATATTCTTGCATTGTGATTAATTGATTTCCTTTAATTCAGATGATTCTTGAATTCATCCATCTATATTTTCATTTTGGAAATTATTCCATTCATCCTTTCAGCCAAGATTTCATGTTCATGTTCAAGAGTTCTTCTTCAACATTTTGCATTCAGCAGTTCAATGCAAGCTTTTTCAAGATTCATTCAACCATTTTCAGATAAATTCAGTCATTCAGCATATTCAGGATTCTGCATTAGCAGTTCAGCGCGAGCTGCTTCAGCTTCTGCATTCACAGCGCAATTTCTTCAGAAATTAGTTTTCTAGTTTCACAAACAAATCCTGCTTCTCCCTCAGAGCAAGGAAAACTCTTGTGTCAGCTACTTTTTGGCCTTTGTTGGATCATTGTGATGTACTGTAATTGAGTGCCTGAGCCAAATGCTTACAGTTAGAGACCCAGCAATAGAATCAATGCTGGTGATGCTGGGGATAGAACCCAGGACCTCATACATGCAAAGCATGCGCTCTACCACTGAGCTACATCCCCCGTGTCAATGTCTCACAGGAGCACACTTTGAGGTTCTGGGCTTTTTGTGAGCAACTTGGCCACGCTTCCCAATCAAGCTGCAACAGTTTTGTGGACAGGTGGCATAAATGAACGTTGTCGGCAGGATTGGAACCTGCGCGGGGAAACCCCAATGGATTTCAAGTCCATCGCCTTAAGCACTCGGCCGCTCTTCATCTCAAAAAGCCCCTCTCCCTCCGCTCACAGTTTGCCCCAGGTGGATGCTAAGCAAATAGACAAATACAAGGCGTCAGTGACGCAAATGCAAGTGGGAAACACAGGCACAAGATTTCAGGAGATCAGAGCTCTAAAAATGCAGAGAGGAAGGCAGAGGGCCATGCCAAGAGGCCCCATGTGCCCCCTCTGCGCCCTCTCTAACTTGCCAGCTTTTCCATTCGCATGCTTACTGGAAGCACCCCATTTGAGGCTTTCCACACAAAGTGGGGCAAGAAGCAGGTAGCAGATGCCACCCATGTTTCCCAGCCACTTGCACAATAACTTTCCAAATGCACTCATCCCTGGGCACACTTTGATGTAAGATTGTAAGGATGGACGACAGGCCCTGTAGCAGGCGCCAGTGCCAGGCAACTGCGGTGGCCGGGAATCGAACCCAGGTCAACTGCTTGGAAGGCAGCTATGCTCACCACTATACCACCATCACACTGCACACTCAAGAGGCAAATCTCTGGAAAAAGGAATCTGGAATGCAACTTCAAGCTCTACCACAGCCTCTGTCTTCTGCTGCAAGAACTGACCCCAAGTAACCCGGCGGTGTATTGGGCCCCTTGTAGGTGTTTCAACTGGCTGGCCTTATGTTCCAGTGCTAACAGCATGCACAGCAGGAAAAGGGTACATACAGCTCAACACTGAGCTGTGAAGCTGTGAAATACTCAGTTGCCATCTGGGGGGCGGCCGGATGGAACAAACGACCTCAAAGTGTCTGTTGTTGGAGGCAAAGGTTAAAAAAGAAGCACCAGCCGATGTTGGCAGGATTCGAACCTGCGCGGGGAGACCCCAATGGATTTCTAGTCCATTGCCTTAACCACTCGCCCACAACAACCGCTACGGAGGTCTCTAACTGCTCAACTCCACATCATTTTGCATGTGGAGCTTGTCTGAGGTGTCCAAAGTGCTCCAAAATAGCAGCACGCCTCTCCCCCAAAGGTGTCCATGTGTGGGCCCTCGCCTGCACTCCAACGCCCTTCTTGACCTTCCTGTGCCGTAGGCCTTTTGCTGGTGGATTTGTGCGTTCATTTTCTTTGATTCCTGAAGCTCTTGTGGAAACTGAAGCCTCCTTTTTTCCCTTGCGGGGCCTCGTAACCTCTGATCGGATTGGCCACTGTTGTGGCTCGTTGGTCTAGGGGTATGATTCTTGCTTAGGGTGCGAGAGGTCCCAGGTTCAAATCCCAGACGAGCCCTAACAACAGCCAGGGTGCCCCCATCCCCATTCTGGGCAGTCTGTTTCTGGGCCGACTAGCCTTCGCACTGCAGAGAGACTGCGTCCCTGGTAGCCTGAATATTGCTGCGTGTGGTCGGTGGCACGAAACCTTTGGTCACAACAAATCTTGGTGACCCTTGTGGCTTTCCAGCTAAGCAGCTTTTGCCGTTATGTAACAGATGTGCACCCAATTAGCAACACTTTACCTTTGAGGTGAATTTGAGGCTTTATTTCACAAACAAATCCTGCTTCTCCCTCAGAGCAAGGAAAACTCTTGTGTCAGCTACTTTTTGGCCTTTGTTGGATCATTGTGATGTACTGTAATTGAGTGCCTGAGCCAAATGCGTACAGTTCAAGACCCAGCAATAGAATCAATGCTGGAGATGCTGAGGATTGAACCCAGGACCTCATATATGCAAGCATGCGACAGGTGGCATAAATGTATGGAGCCAAATCCAGGCCAAAAGTATTGTAATTTGAAAAAAAGAAAATATTGAAAAAATACATTTTGTAACTGAAATTTCAAGATTTGTTCCTGAATTTTCTTAAAAATAAAAACACATTATTGAATTTAAAATAAGTGTAAGATTACTTTTTTTCAGTAAAATATTTTGACACATGATGTGTCATTTTTTTCAGTTTCAGAATGAATATTTTCATATTCAAATCTAAACTTTTCAGTTTCAGATTTTTTTAAGTGGAAGTCTAGAAAAAAAGTGAAAGCCTAGACTTAAAAAGTCTAAGTTTGAAAACCGGCACAAGACCGCACCCCCCGCACCAGAGCCTACCCTCCCCACACCCTAACACTCTGACAGCGGAGCAAAGGATCCTCAAATCATGTTGCCTTCAGGAAACGTGGGCACTTTGATCGATTACTACTCAACACTTCTCTATATGTGTTATAGATATGGCACAAGTACTGAACAACTCACCTCCAAGAACACTCTTATAATTCTGAATAAATCTGCCTCCTTATTACACATAAAAGTTTGATATCTCATTTTTTTTTATTTCATTTTATTTTTTCTTACTGTAGGAAATTGAAGATGCAGGTCCTTTTCTCAACATTTCGAGTGAGCCAGAAGCAGACAGTTCTGGAGTGATTCTTCCTCCTGTTGAATGCCCCCTCTCTGAGCAGGACATGGAAGGCCTGAGAGCCACTTTTGACATCACAAGACCATCAGAGTCTTATGGCAGAGACATTTACTTAAATGTACTGCACTATGTCCTAAATCATGTGCGCTAGATTGAAACAGATTGACATTTAATGGGTTAAACCATATAACAAAAAGAAGTTTCAGATTATGTAAACGTAAATTTGCATTTATTGTGGCTGACAACTGGAAGGATGCACAGAATAAACAACATGAATCTGCTTGAATGAAGTTTTGTTGCAGCCTACTTCAAAATATACTTAAAAAAAAATTTGGTTACTTAAATGCTCAACAGTAAGGCAACTGAACAATAAAATGTTGAGGCATTTACCAAACCAGTTCGTCTTTTATGGTATTTGAATACAGTATTATTAATAAATGCAATACATGTATGTGTGTGTGAGGTTTTCACTCTGAACAAAGAAAATTAGTAGCAGCATCGGCAGGTTGCCCCGGTGCAGAGGACGCCATTGCACTGACAAACGGCGCGATGCTGCGCTGCGTTCATGGTCTCGTGTGGATTCGGGACACGTCGTTTCTTCGGGTATGGGTGTTAAACTAAAAAAATCTGGCATATTTTCCAGTTTTTATTTATCAGGAACGATCACGAGTTGTCTAGAATTACTCATAAAGGGTATTTTTTGTCATTGGCCCCACTTTATTTACAGGTATCAAGAAAATAAAGGATAGAGAAGTGTTGAGTAGTAATCGATCAAAGTGCCCACGTTTCCTGAAGGCAACATGATTTGAGGATCCTTTGCTCCGCTGTCACTCACAATCCCACACCCCTCCCATCCGAGACCACGCCCCCCACGCCAGAACACGGCCAAAAGTTTGAATCTGAAAAATTCAGATCTGAAAGTGAAAAAAAGATCTGAAGGTGAAAAAAAAATCTGAAACTGAAAAGTTTAGATTTGAATATGAAAATATTCATTCTGAAACTGAAAAAAATGACACATCATGTGTCAAAATATTTTACTGAAAAAAAGTAATCTTACACTTATTTTAAATTCAATAATGTGTTTTTATTTTTAAGAAAATTCAGGAACAAATCTTGAAATTTCAGTTTCAAAATGTATTTTTTCAAATTTTTCTTTTTTTCAAATTACAAAACTTTTGGCCTGGATTTGGCTCCATAGTAAAATGTAAATAAAAATAGAATGCAAGAATATGCAAATCCTCTTTAACCTATATTCAACTGAATACACCACAAAGACAATACATTTATTGTCTGGACTGGAAAACTTCTTTTTTTTGTGGCACATTATGAAGTTTAAATACAACAAAGGAGACCGGGACTGTCGAACTACTAAAGTCGTTTATCGAGCAAGAATAACAAGGAATTCCACCCACAAAGCTTCAACAATCAGTATCCTCAGTTCCAAAACACTTACACTTAGTGAGTGGTGATGTAACAAAGTGGTAAACATGAAACCCTCCCAGCCATTGAAACGTGATGAAATACATCCATTTCAAAATGAGCAAATATTTGCACAAAAACAACAATGTTTTTTTTCCTGTTTGAACATTAAATATCTTAGCTTTGTGGTGTATTCAGTTGAATATAAGTTGAGGAGGATTTGCAAATCATTGTGGTCTGTTTTTATTTAAATTTACTAAATGTCCCAACTTCATTGGAACTGGGGTTTGTATGAGCATGCAATGATCTCCCTTGTATGTGGTGTTGTGGTGAGTATGTGGATGAATGTTTTCTATTTGTGTGTGTCAGGGTCCCAACCTGTGTTGTAGCCCTTATTTGTAAACATTAAAAGTATGAAAAAAATACAGCTAATAATGAAAGACTGATGTTCAGGTTTCCCCTCAGCACAATCATCATAAAGCTTTCAATTATACTCCTTAGTTTACTTTTACACACGACCAAACTTGAACTAAACATAGCTACATTTCTCATTGGTAGAGGGGTCAATGACGTGACGTCCCTTTTTTTGTGTCCAAGTGCAATATTTCCTTCCATCATGAATTGAGTATTTCATCACATGTATTTCTTCATTCTATGAAACCTGTCTTATTTGAACACATCTTTAAACTATTAAAATATAACATGTTTTTTTGTGTTTTGGTTCCTCAAACCCCCAAAATGTCAGGTGGTGCAACCGTCCTGACAAGTATCCACAGTAATTAAACTCTAAAAATTGAATGTCAGTTATTGTAAATGGAAATTAAAAATACAGTGGCATTATTTTATGC
>RPOG01006314.1:4054-24847 GCA_008086565.1 Thalassoma bifasciatum | reverse complement strand
AGAAAGTTTAGATTCTTCACATTTCAGTCTCTAAGTTTGTTTTACAGTTTTCTTCACCAACAAAACGTAATTAGTGAAAGAATCACTCACAACAACGTGGACGTCCTACCTGTTTGGGGTCATTACGTCACATCCTGACGCCCGTACCCTGAATATTCACTCTCCTTTCCACCAGAGGAATCCAGAGTTCAAACATATCAAAAGTGTTGTTTCATCAAATTATTCCAAGNTGAGATCATGCAGCTGATGAATGCCTACTTCAGTGCCATCCGTCGCCAGCGAGGGAAAGGAGAAGATGCTGACATCACCATGGCGCCCACGCCGACCCCCACCCTCCTGGAGCTGCCCTCTCACCCCGTCTGAGACACAAGGAGCCCGGACGTCCTCGACCCCCCACCACCACCAACACCACCAACACCACCAACACCAACATCGCCGACTGCCGAACCTCCACGTGGCCCCCTGAGCGGCCCCCGGTCCTCAGGACGCCACGCCTCCTCCGCTGGGAACGACACGGCCGCCAAAACAAAGAGAGCGCTGTTTCCACTCCACGTCCGTGAAAATAAACCTCACTGAGCTTTTCAGGGAAGGGGGGGGGGGGCTGTGTTTGGTGAGTGGGGCCAGAAAACCCACAGAAACCAGTGTGGTTACTGATGAGCTGTCACACACTCTCCACGCCGTCCTGTCACGCAAACGGAACCAGAGAGAAAACTTAAAGAGACAGAACGCTGTGGTCCTCCCTCATCAACGCCTCTCTCTCTCTCTCTCTCTCTCTCCTATTGTGCCATACTCGCTCGTCCTTTCCTAGAAGGCGTCTGTCTCTCGTGCACTGCTGGAAAAGTGTAGAGAGCATTCACACACACACACACACACACACACGCATTCACACGTTCATCAGAGACGCTCAGTTTTCATTATTTTTCCCGTCAGGTTTTCGTTACCTGGAACTGGAAACAGATGTTGAACTCCACACACACACACACACACACACAATCTTATCTACAGGATTACCCTCGTGTGTGTGTGTGTGTGTGTGTGTGTGTGTGTGTGTGTGTGTGTGTGTGTGTGCAGAGACCGTTTCCTCGATGACACACTCANCCTCATCAACGCCTCTCTCTCTCTCTCTCTCTCTCTCCTATTGTGCCATACTCGCTCGTCCTTTCCTAGAAGGCGTCTGTCTCTCGTGCACTGCTGGAAAAGTGTAGAGAGCATTCACACACACACACACACACACACACGCATTCACACGTTCATCAGAGACGCTCAGTTTTCATTATTTTTCCCGTCAGGTTTTCGTTACCTGGAACTGGAAACAGATGTTGAACTCCACACACACACACACACACACACAATCTTATCTACAGGATTACCCTCGTGTGTGTGTGTGTGTGTGTGTGTGTGTGTGTGTGTGTGTGTGTGTGTGTGCAGAGACCGTTTCCTCGATGACACACTCAGGATCTGAGTTGATTTCACACAAACCAAAGGATCCTGAAGGATTTTTCCTCCCGGTCGTTTCCTTCCTGGTGCTGCTCGTCTCGTCCGTAACTTTCTGTTCTGAGATTTTTTTGTTTTTTGTTTTTTTTCCTGATGCAGCTTCGACGCGCTGAGAATAAATAACAGGTGCTTCTGTTCCTTATCGTTATTTCAGGTCGTGTAAATATTGTAAGAAGAAGTCAGATTAAACCCTAGAGTAGATATTTGGATGGTTTTAGAAAAGTCGTTGTATTCACCGAAGAGATTCTCTTAGATATTTAAATCCTTTTTAATCCCGATGCTTTTCTAGAACTATTTTACTTTGTCTTTCCCCTCTTTTCGTCTTAAACCCAGATGTGTGTTTCAAAATACTTTAACTTCTTTTTTTTTCTCCTTTCTTTTGTAAATCCTGTGTAGCTCCATCTTCGTGTTGAGTTTTTTTTCTTCCTGTGAAGCCAAAGTTTTGTCGATTCATGGATTTGAGCGCGGACCAAAGATTTGTTTTTAATAAGCTTTCATTACAAGAAGTGACGCCAAAGCTATGGAAGCCCATTTATGCCAGTTTTAAAGAAAAGAAAAATGAAAAAAAGGAAATTTTTTGAACCATATTCAGTCAAAATTTAAGATGTAAAGTCACGGTTTTGAGATAAAGACTGAAATTTTGGATAATAAAGACAAAATTATTGGAAAAATAGTGAAAAAAATCTGATGTAAAAAGTCAAAATTCCAAGATAAATACTTAAAATTCTGCAAAATAGTAGAATTTTTCCAGATCAGTGGTTAAAAAATTACGATAAAGAATTCTGGAACAAGAATTAAAAATTTGAAGAAAAAAGTCAAAGTTTTCAGATGATTGAAAATTCTGTGACAAAAAGAAAAAAAAGACTCAAATTGTTAAGAAAAGGCAAAGTTTTGAGATAAAAAAGTAAAAATATTGAGACAAAGAAACTCAAATTTTGAGATGAAAAGTTGAAAATGTCTGGCACAAAAGTTTAATTTTTGAAGAAAAAGTCTGAATGAAAATTTGCAATCATGCAAAAAAAAGCTGAAATTTTAATTTAAAAAAAGTTAGTTTAAAAGTAAGAAAGTAAAAGTTTGAAATTACGTTTCCAAAATGAGACAAAGTCAGAATTTTTGAGGGAAAAAAACAACAAATGTGTGAAAAAATGTAAGATTCTGAGATAAAAATTTGACTGTATGAGAAAATAGTAAAACAATTTGTGGTAAAAGGTTAAAAATTTGAAATGAAGTCAAAGAAGTGGAAAAAAAGAGTAAATATTTTAAACTTAAATTTTAATTTTTTTTGATAAAAAGTTGAAAGTTGGGGAAATGGTCGAAGGTGAAAAGTTGAATTTCTTAAGCCAAAAACTTTTTAATAAAAAGTTGAAAATTTGACTCTTTATTTCAAAATTTTCACTCAAATTAGGCCAAAAAATAAACTTGATTTATTTTTTTAATTTTGTTTTTTTTTTCCTGGCAGTAATGGGCTTCCATACAAACAGCCCCCTGATTTTAAAAGTTAATGAAACTTGAATGTCAGACGCAGACTTCCTGTTGTTTATGTAGCAAACATTTAACGTGGTAGAAAAACTTTTAGACTCTGACACTTTGAGCAGGTTTTATAATTTTTAGATTCTTCTCAGCTTCTCGACCCCTGAGCGATAACCAGCGTCACCACTTAACTCTCCTCGCCGTCGGAGGCCTCGTGGTTCCTGCTCTGAAGCAGGTTTTTCTTTTTTTTTTCTCTGCAGCTGCCGGCAGCTCCTCACGTCTGAAAAAAGAATCAAACTGCGGATGTTGTTGCTTTGTATTAAGCTCGTTTTTATGCTGCATGGTACTTTTTTTATGCAACGTGTGTATAGTTACTTGCACTATTGTTCATTCTGACTAACTTGGAAGTGCAATAAAGACTATAAATACTGTATGTAATTAATAAAACACCATTTTACCAAACGTGTGCAGCTGCTGAGTCTCTGCGTTTGTTTCTTCTTTTTTAAAAATGTTCTCAGAGAAGTGAAGCAGTGAGAGAATCAGTGTTGTGTTTTTCTTTTTTAAAGGCTGGAGGTTTTTCTGTTTGGCCCCAGAGGCAAAGCTTTGAGCCGCCTCCCCTGAAGCTTTTCTGCGTAAAACGTCGTATACTACTCTGGATTTCTGTTTCAGGAAGTGGAGCTGATGGTTTTTTTTCTAATGTTTAACTTTATCATAAATAAATACATGAGAACATTTCAGTCATTAATTCACCACATCAATCAGTGGAGAAGTTACAGGAGCAATAAAAGTAGATAAGTTAAATTAGATGTTAATGAGATACAAAGGAAAATAAATAAATGAAATTAAGTATGTGAAGGATACGGAAGAGGATTAGGGCCACTGAGAAAAAAAAAAATTCCAAAAAAAAAAAAGTCAGAATTCTGAGAAAAAAGTCAGAATTCTGACTTTAAACTCAGAATTCTGACTTTAATCTCAGAATTCTGACTTTAATCTCAGAATTCTGACTTTAAACTCAGAATTCTGACTTTAATCTCAGAATTCTGACTTTTTTCTCAGAATTCTTAATTTTTTTTTTTTTTAGATTTTATTTTTCTCAGTGGCCCTAATCCTCTTTCGTAGAATTCTGACTTTTTTCTCAGAATTCTGACTTTTTTTTTTCTTTTTAGATTTTTTTTTTTTCTCAGTGGCCCTAATCCTCTTCCGTAATATAGGGATGCACTGAAATCTCGGCCGAAAATGGCTCAAAAGCGCATTTTCGGTTTTCGGCCGAAAGACTTTCATTACCGAAATAAGCAGCCGAAAAAGAAAGTTGTGATCATGCAAATAAAAGCTGCAGCCATCAAGCAGACAGAGCTCAGAGGGTGGGCACCTTGGTGATGTGACCTGGGAGCGATTAAAAAAAGTGATTTTCTGTGTTTCTTTGGGTGGATGTCACAACTTTATGTCCGCTATGCGAAGCGTGCTCTGTGTGTGTGTGTGTGTGTGTGTGTGTGTTTGTGTGTGTGTGTCTGTCTGGCTGTCTGTCTGCGTGCGTGTTAGTGCGTGTTTTTCATTTTCCAGGAACTAAATTTGGACCCTGGTTCTTGCAGTTGAAAAGCACTATTAGTAAACAAGAGAGGTCAGAGGTCAATTTTTGTCTCTTAGTATCCCTGAAATGAGACACTTTTCTGATGAATGTGGTGACATAAACTCCTGTAGTTTTCCGTTTTTTGCAGCATGTGTCTCTGCTCTGAATGTGAAACCTGTGCGGTGGGAACCTGCAGCGCGGTGTCGTGTTTTCAGCCGTTGCTCTGACAAACAAGTTCAGACCTGAAGCCGCGACGTTGATCGGCCTGTCAGGATCTTAAAAGGAGCTGCAGTAATTACCACGTCACTGCTGCGTGTCAGGTGTGTATTAAAGTGTGACGTCTCTTTGTGTGTGTGATTGCAGGACGGACATCATGACCCCGAGGACTCCGTGGGGGACGACGACTCCATGCCCGCCTGTGCCGTAAGTCTGTTTCATCTTCCTCACGCTCAGAAAGCTGCAGGTTCGTCTCTGTGACACTGAGAGGGAGAAACTGTAAACACGAGCAGCTCTGTTTGGACTCACAACATGTCATTCTGGCAGCTGTCTGCGAGCGTTTCCGTTACAAAGCTCCGAGTTTCTCCCTCATGATGTTTGAGAAAACTGACGCCTACTCCTGCAGGATAATTGCTGGTTTGAAAGTGAAGCGTTGTGTAGCTCACAATTAAAACCGTGACTCATGTGAGCGCTGGAAACGAGAGAAATCCTCCCTCACATCCTCGATATCATCATTTATTTGTCAAGTCCTTGTCATAATGGAGTTATTTCTGGATTGGATGTTGTAATTTACTCTGAAGGTAAACCCTCCTGTCCTCCTGTCTGATTCATTCTGTGCCCCAGTTTCAAACCGTGCACCAACTTTACTTGATGTTGTAACAGCTCTGTGAGGAGGAACTGTAACACCNCTGGCAGCTGTCTGCGAGCGTTTCCGTTACAAAGCTCCGAGTTTCTCCCTCATGATGTTTGAGAAAACTGACGCCTACTCCTGCAGGATAATTGCTGGTTTGAAAGTGAAGCGTTGTGTAGCTCACAATTAAAACCGTGACTCATGTGAGCGCTGGAAACGAGAGAAATCCTCCCTCACATCCTCGATATCATCATTTATTTGTCAAGTCCTTGTCATAATGGAGTTATTTCTGGATTGGATGTTGTAATTTACTCTGAAGGTAAACCCTCCTGTCCTCCTGTCTGATTCATTCTGTGCCCCAGTTTCAAACCGTGCACCAACTTTACTTGATGTTGTAACAGCTCTGTGAGGAGGAACTGTAACACCGAGCTGCAGATTATGAAAGAGACGTCACGGGAAGTTCATTTATAACACACCATTTCTACCTGAAACCACTCAAATTCAGACTGAAGCTTTGCTGAATCATGTTTCTGTGAACAGAGAGTTGAAGTAGATCGTCTCGCTCACAGTAAAACAATGTTTAATGGTATAAATGAACTGCAACTCGTTTTTTTTTAACAATGACTCAGCTTCTCTGATGTGTCTGTTATTCAGAATTCATTCTCACTGAGCTCCGTCTGATAATCTGATCCTACAGTAAATTAAATCCTGAGCTGCACTGATGGGTTTGTCACCTCGACTTTGTGGCAGCACAGCTTCAGTCTGAGTTCATTTCTCTGTTTGTGTGAAGTCTCTGAGCGTCTCAGCGTTCAGGAGGAAGCAGCAGAATCAGCAGCGGTTTCATGTGATATTCTGCTGCAGGAGCTTCATCTGCACTGCAGCTGAGCCCAGAGACACAACCACTGAGGGTTTCACATTTGAATATTAAAGGAGCATTTGCATCAAACTGGAGTCTGTCGAAGAAAGAGGAAACTGTCCGCTCGTTTGACTTTGAAGCTGATTTTTATTTTGATTTCTCACAGATAATTTTCATCATTGTTGGTCCACACAACAAGATGAATTTCCATAAAATCAGAACAGAAATCTGATGTGCACGTCCACCCATTGGTTTTAACGTTCTGTTATTTCACCGTAACGTTAGCCGCATGCACGACTGCAAATAATTAACAAATTGCACCATGAATTCAAGGCAGGTGCAGGAAGTTATATGTCGGGGAAACCTTCTGAAAAACCCCCGTCCAACACTGCAAAAACGGAAATCTAAGCAAGTCATTATGTCTTATTTTTAGCAAAATTTGTCTTATTGTTCTTAATTTGAGCCACATTTACCAGACCAGGTCATAAAAATGTCTCATTTCAAGTTTTTTAAAGACAAAAATGAGGCATCAGTTGCCTGTAACAGTTAAAAAGAAATCTGCCAATGGGATAAGATAAAAGATTCTTGTTTTAAGACATCTTTCTAATTTCAAGAAACTTCCCGGGAGAATTCGTCTTATCCCATTGGCAGATTTTTTTGACTTGTTACAAGCAATTTACACCTCATTTTTGTCTTAAAAAAACCTGAAATAAGACATTTTTATGACCTGGTCTGGTGAATGTGGCTCAAATTAAGAACAATAAGACAATTTTTACTACAAATAAGACATAATGACTTGCTTAGATTTCAGTTTTTGCAGTGAGCAGATTCAAATTCGCATTAACAGAGATAAACATGGTGAGCGGTAACCGTGTTTGAACTTGAGGCCTTCAAATGTCTTGGATTCGTTATAAAATTAACTTTTTTGTTAATGTTGGTTTAATAACTCATTAAACTGATGAGTTTTTGTGGTGAAGATGTTTGAGAAGTCGACTTCATGAGTTAAGGTGCTTCGAGGTCAGAAAACAGGAGAAAGAGCAGATTTGACCTGAATGAGAGATCTGACTCCACTCTCACTGACAGGACGCCTAGTTTGAAACTCAGTGTGTGTGTGTGTGTGTGTGTGTGTGTGTGTGTGTGTGTGTGTGTGTGTGTGTCGGCGGCAGGCAGGCAGAGCAGCTGCAAGCATCGATTTTTAAATGCAGAGGAGATGGTTTATAGATCTACTGTCTGAGAAGAGCTGAGCACTCATTACCTCACTCTCCAGAGTCTGCAGCTCACACACACACACACACACACACACACACACACACAGAAGACTGCAGGCAGGAAGCTGGAGGTGAAAACAGTATGAACATCACATCATGTGTACGTGTGTGTGAGGATGAATATATTACAGTGTTGNTAGTTTGAAACTCAGTGTGTGTGTGTGTGTGTGTGTGTGTGTGTGTGTGTGTGTGTGTGTGTGTGTCTCAGGTTAATTTGAGCTAATGAGGCGGCTCGTTCTTTCTGTGTCACGCTGCTTGAAGTGTGAAAGTCGCTGGAGTCTTTCTATATTTGTGAGGACCTGCATTTGGATCACACTTAACAAGTCTGCAGCTGAAAAACATCACTGACGACTTTTTTTAATCACCTAACATCATATTTGGAAATCTTTTAAGCAAAATCAACTCTGGTTTCAGTTTCAGCTGCTGAAATTCGAATAATTGATGTTTCTGATTCTTCAACCTGATATTTTTAGAGTTTTGTAGCTGATTAAAACCTCCTTTAACTTTGATTTTTTTGAGGTCAGATTATTATTTAGAGTCCAATCCTTTATTACGAGTTTATTTCTGAGTGTTATATTGCAAACATTTCACTCACACACTCACACACACACACACACACACACTGATGGCTCTGCTCAGTGTTGGGTCAGTACCACACACACACACCAACGCCCCCAGTGAGACCTAAAATCTTTCCCAGACAGTGTTATGAACGTCTCTGCTCCCTCAGGGAACATCTGCTGCCATCTGCTGCTGCTCAGAGTGTGTGTGAGTGTGTGAGTGTGTGTGTGTGCAGACAGTATCATGTTTAGACCCAGGGTGAGGTCATTTATACGCTGCGGGACACACACACACTGACCTCTGACTCTGACTCTGACGTACACACAATTACAGCAGATTTAAAGTTTGGTTTGCTGCTCTTTACTCTAACAGGCTCTTTGCTGTCACTTATCTGGGTAAAACAACTCGAAGTAAAAATTCAGAGCAGTGTTGGCAAAAAAAATGATCACAATACCATCACATCATTCATATCATCTGATCTTTCTTTCTCTCTTTTTATTTGCATCATCCAAGCTCAGTGCATCATGAAGCAGATAATAACAACAGGGTAACAAAACAAACAAAAAAGAAAACATGACGAGAAGAAGCAGAAAGAAGCAGAGTTCATTGTGTCCTGCTCCTTATTTCATAGATTCACATATAAATAAACAGTAGAACATTTGATTATTCAACAGTCATGTACTTAATACAATCTTCATGTTGTAAAACAAAAGGAGACAATACAAAAGAAAAAAATACACATTCTTAGACACTATCCAACTCGTTTCTCTTGTTTAAACGTAGAAAGGTCTGTTTATATTTACATTTGAATATGATGATATTCTTACACAACACTTCTCAGATGAGTTTGGCACAAAGTAAGTCTATCAAGGTGTTTTTTTTTTTTTAGAAATAAGACATAAACACTTGATAAGATTTCAGTTTTTTCAATGACAGAAGAATGAAGGAAGAAGAATGAAGAGGGGCTGCACCGTGGCGGGTAGCGCTCCAGCCTCACAGCAAGAAGGTCGCCGGTTCGATTCCCTGTTCGGGCATGGTTGGCCTTTCTGTGCGGAGTTTGCATGTTCTCCCCGTGCATGCGTGGCTGCTCCGGCTTCCCCCCACAGTCCAAAAACATGCCCACGTTAGGTTAATTGATTATTCTACATTGCCCGTAGTTGTGAGTGTGTGCGTGAATGGTTGTTTGTCTCTATGTCAGCCCTGCGATTGACTGGCGACCAATCCAGGGTGAACCCCGCCTCTCGCCCATTGACAGCTGGGATAGGCTCCAACCGCCCGCGACCCTGAATGACAGGATAGACGGTTAAGAAAATGGATGGAAATCTTCTCCTGGGAGCCAAAACAAACCCAAAATTATTCTCTTGGGATCCAGAACAGAGGCTACAGTGCCCCCCTCTTTGACAAACCAAACCAATCTCCTCTTACATCTGGTAGAACACATGTCAATCTGCCCATCTGGGTGCAAAAACACACAACATACAACATTCTGTGCCTCTTTAGGTGCCACAATATGATAAAGTGCACAAACACATGCTATAGTGCTCTGTCAGGAGCCAAAACAGACACTCAACTGCCATCTTGGAAGCCAAAACTTGCTGAAATGCCCTCTTGGTAGCCAAAATGTGCCCCAGGGTGACTTCTTGAGAGAAAAATTAATGCTTAGGTGTCTTTTCAGGAGCAAAAACACACACTAAAGTGCCCTCTCAGATGGGAAACCACAACAATCTGCCCCTTGGGGTGGTTAAACATGATAAATTGCTCTCTCAAAAGCAAGAACACATTCTTAAAGTGCCATCTAGACGGTATAGAAAATGGATGGATGGAAGAATGAAGAGGTCTTAAATTAATCCAGGCTTAAACACAGAAACGTACATTTAAATCTCACCTTTGTTAAAAAAAACAATCGCAGTGTTATAATTTAATATTAACCAAGTCCAAACTGATGATGATTAAAAAGGAAAGTGCTCCCTCCTTAAAGGAAGAGACTTAAATTTAGCGTTAATAAAGAGTCGAGTCTGTTTCTCATCCGTTGACCCACTTTCTCCAGACAACCCTTTAATTGATTGATTGACTAAATGTATTAGCTGTTCCTGTGTTCAGAGAGCCGTGGAAATATCTAAAACCCAACGTCAGCAGCAGCAGACGAGGAGGAGGAGGAGGAGGAGGAGGAGGAGGAGGAGGCTGTCAGACTGAGCTGAGTTTCTTCGAGCTTCACTGACTCGTCTCTTTCTCTTCAGCTTCAGCGAAAAAAAGGTTTGACAGACGAACATCTGGAGAGGAAGATTTGTCGAAAAACGATGCAGCAATTGAAGTTTTTAAACTCATTTCCCTCTCTGTTCGTACCTGCTGCCTTTGGTTCTCTGAGCTCACAACCAATTTAACACCGTGATGCCTTCAGGTGCCTGTCACAGCCGTAAAATACAGAAATCTGACGTTTAACCTGTGCGGGGCAGATGAGCTGAGACAGAATGTTGATTTTCAGGATGTTTGAGGAGGTTTCCCATAATTCGGTGTCTGATCTGTCGGCTCAGAGATGATTTACCGACGGGAGTTAACCCTGAAGCTGCTACGATCGCAGGAACAGAAAGGTCAACGAGATTTCAGTTACTGAAGTGACACGAAACCCATTAGGGCTTGTCGAACACACATTCATCCATAAACATATCGGGGTCAATGACGTGACGTCCCTTTTTTTGTGTCCGAGTGCAATATTTCCTTCCATCATGAATTGAGTATTTCATCACATGTATTTCTTTATTCTATGAAACCTGTGTTATTTGAACACATCTTTAAACTGTTAAAATATAACATGTTTTTTTGTGTTTTGGTTCCTCAAACCCCCAAAATGTCAGGTGGTGCAACCATCCTGACAAGTATCCACAGTAATTAAACTCTAAAAATTGAATGTCAGTTATTGTAAATGGAAATTAAAAATACAGTGGCATTATTTTATGCTTGAACCTTTTTAAATAAAACATTCTTTGCAAATAAAAAGAATTTTAAAGCTGTTGAGAAATTTAAAAAACTTTTGTCCCGTAATTTTCACCTTGTCAAATGTCAGGGTGGTGCAACCGTAACATTAGACTTTTATTTTAAAGTGAAGAGAATAAAACAGGAAACAGGAAACTGCATCAGCCAGAGGAGCCCAAATGACATTTGTGACCAAGTGGAAAAGTTTGTAGATTTCTCTGAAATACTGATAAAAAAGGTTTTTTCACTTCATTGGTGACTGGAACAATTTCCATGTCAGGTGGAACAACCAATGTAATAATGTGAAATGTTATTTTAACATCAAATTATTTATCTTATTCACAAATAAAACAAATAAAACACACAAAATGAAAATGTATGAGTCACTACAGTGCAAAAACTGAAATCTAAGCAAGTTATTATGTCTTATTTTTACCAAAAAAATGTCTAATTATTCTTGATATCAAATACATTCAACTTACAAGTCTAGGAAAACGTCTAATTTCAAGTTATTTAAAGACAGAAATGAGGTCTGAATCGCTTGTAACAAGTCAAAATTATCTGCCAATGGGAACTTTACAAGTAACTTTTTCCTATCCCACCTGTTAGAAGCATCTAGACCTCATTTTGTCCTTTAATAACTTGAGATAAGACATTTTAATAACCTGCTTTGGTGAATGTGGCTTAAATCAAGAAAAATAAGACAATTTTTACAACAAATAAGACACAATGACTTGCTTAGATTTCAGTTTTTGCGGTGTAGGGATGAGAATTGATACGATTTTTTTCAATATTAATATCCTTAACGCTTCTGCTTAGCAATCTGATCCTTTATCAATCGCTTTATTGATTCCTCCGTTGAATTTTCTGTGTAAAAGAAGTGGCTTTACAGGTTTTCTATTCAACATTTTATTAAGTTTGTGAGTGAATAAATATGAGTCAATCTGGATGTCTCTAGATTTAATTAAAGAAAAGTAAAGATTCAAGGAGCTTTATTTGTTATACCAGCTCATATTTTAATGCTAGTGGTACAAAATTAGTGCTCAGGTACCAGTTTTTAAAAGCCTAATTAATATTAAGTACACACAACAAGAGCAAAGTATATGAAAGAGCAAAAAAATAACTTAGAATGTTTGCAAAATAAGTTTACATTAAGTAAATATAGACATTAAAATGAAAAAAAAGGCAAAACTAGTTGTTGACAAAGTTGTTGTCACATATTTCTGTGATGAAAGTTGAATTTCTGTATTAAAACTGAAGTTCTGTTGATGTATGCTAACCGCTAGCATACCAATGTAATTTCCTATATAGTTTAGCATCGAGCTAGTGCTGTGTTTCTGTATTGTTTTTGGTACATTAGGAGATGTTTAACATGTTGAATGTATTGGATATGAATCTGTTGTGAGAGAGTAAAGTACATTTATTTGTATGTTCAGTTTTACAGCTTCTAAAGTAAAACTTAAAGCAAAAAAATCTCAAATTGGAGTTTTATTCGGGAACTGTCATTTATCCGCTAAGTTAGAAAAGTTGATGTTAGGTCTGTTTGTTCCCTACAGCCGACGTCTGTGTGTGTTAATATCCAGGTAGTAGAGCGGTGAATGCGGTGAACTGTGGATGGATGCTTGTTGTCATTTAAAGATAATGTAAAATAAAGTCAGACATCTCACACACACACACACACACACACACACACATACACTGTGGTTACAAACACACTAGTCTGACGCTTGTTTTTCTCCTCAGACAGCTTCAGTAATTCATCCCTCCTCAGGAAAATAACCCCTAATGTGAAAATGTTATGAACTTTAAAACACAATAAGTTATTTTTCAGTTTGTATAAATCACCACATGGCCTCCCGGATGTGTGTGTGTGTGTGTGTGTGTCTATATAAGCGTGTGTGTGCGTGCGTGTGTGTACGTTGTGTTCTCTGGCAGATGGTGTTTAATCTTCTTCGGCCATCTGGACTGACTTTCTCCGGCGTCTTTTAAACGCCCACACACACAAACACATGGCACACTACTCTCTCAATCAACATGCTCAGGTGTGTGTGTGTGTGTATGCGTGTGTGTGTGTGTGTGGAAGTTTGCGTGTGTGAGGGATCAAGTAGACGAGACATCCCGTGGAAAAAGTCATCCACTTACAGTTTGAAGGGTCACAACCTCGTAACTTGGACCACAAAGTAGTAGACTCTGCTGGCGTGGGTGTTTTTGTTTATGTGTGTAAGCCTGTGTGTGTGTGAGTGTGTGTGTGTGTGCTTGTGTGTGTGTGTGTGTGAGACAGACACAAAAACAAAAGCAGTCAGTTTGGTTCTGTTTTCTTTCTCTGAAAAGAAGTTATTTCAGTGTTTAGAGTTCAGCACCAAGCGGTGATTTGTCTGCATTTGTGGTCATCCTTTTGTGTGTGTAAGAGTGTGTTTAAGTGTGTGTTTAAGTGTGTGTGTGTTAAGGGGGGAAGGAGGAAGTGTGTGTGCTTGAGCCTGAACACCTAAAATGGAAACTGGGCCCCACCCACGCTGGCGAGAGTGGTTATTGATGGGATCTGAGGGAGCGAGAGAGAGAGAGAGAGAGAGAGAGAGAGAGAGAGAGAGAGAGAGAGAGGACATTGATTGATAGGGAGAGGCGCAAAGTGTGTGTGTGTGTGTGTGTGTGTGTGTGTGTGTGTGTGTGTGTGTGTGTGTGTGTGTGTGTGTAGGATAATAAGCGAGCAAAGGAAAGCAAAAGTTGTGCGTCTTTCCAGTTTGTGTCAGTTTCCTCTTGTGTTCTGGGCAGGGTNGTGTGTGTGTGTGTGTGTGTGTGTGTGTGTGTGTGTGTGTGTGTGTGTGTGTGGGGACCTCTGCGCCTGTTGTGAATGAGGCATTGTGGGTATTGCCATTGTGAGGTCATGGGTTGATGATGTAATCAGTGTAACCCGGCGCCGCTTTTCCTGAACGCAGCTCTCGCCCTCTCTCTCTCTCTGCTCAGGAACTGACCAATCACAGAACAACAACAACAACACACACACACACACACACACACACGCACACGCACACACACACACACACACACACTCAGGCTTGTTGACATAATTATACTTGTGAGGACCCTGATCTTTGGCCTGCTCTTGTCCCCTGACCTCTGACCTCTTATCATTTGACAAACCAAACTCTTTTAAACTCTAACGTCTAGTTTCACTTTTTTCCAGTCTTTGGACACTTTTTATTACCAAATAATTAATTATTGGATATTTAAAGTGTTAAAAATCCTTGTTAAAATGGTTATTTGGGTCACTTCTCCTGTAAGATGTATGTTTTTATATTAATAAGTTCCCAAATCAGTTGCCCAATTGTTGAAAAACACACGAAAGTTGGGCAATTAATTACAAATTAGATTAAATTTCAATATCCCCTGTTGCAATATTGTAATAGCCAAAATATTTTTTCAATCTGAAATATGTCAGAACATCAGATATAAAATTTTTGCAGTAGATGTTTTCTGCTCTACACCAGAGTAACTCAGCTCTGCTCAACATAAGAGACAAACCGTTGAAAACTGCCTTTGCAGGAGAAAGAGTCTCAATGGTAAAAAGTGGCAAAAACTAAACAAAAAAGTTGCAATAAAAAAAGTTTAAGGTGGGAAAATGGTCCTACAGCATAAAAGAATGGTGAGAATGTTTGAGAAAACTTGTAATAAGTTCATAAGTAGCAAAAATAAGAGTGAAAAGTGACAAAAATGGCAAGAAAACTGGGAACTTGGAAAATTTTCATAGGTTGCAAAAATGGTGAAAAAAAACTAGGTGAAAATTGGAAAAACCTTGGGAGAAAATGTGAACACGGTCAGAAAGTAGCAATTCTCTCCCAGGCCTAACATTTCTGTTTAAAATCTCCTTTTTTATTGATCTTTTGTAATATTCTAGTTTTTCCAGACACTGAATTTTAGATTTACATTATCTGGAAACTATAAGAGAATCATCCCCTTCAATATAACAATTGATTCCAACAGATACAGTTGTGTCCAAAAGTTTACACTCCCCAGCAGAATTTTCTGATTTTATGTCCTTTTCTCAGAAAATATGAATGATAACACAAAAACCTTTTTGTCACTCATGGTTAGAGGTTGGGTGAAGACATTTATTGACAAAAACAAACAAACTAGTTTACTCTTTTTAAACCATAATGACAACAGAAACTTCAAAAATGTTAAGAAGTTTACACAACTCTGGTGGTTTTTTCCTGATAAATGCACAAAACCATCCTCACCTGTGATCTATTTGCTTATAATCAGTGTGTGTATAAAAAAATGAACAGGGTCATTTTTGAAGTTTCTGTTGTCATTATGATTTAAAAAGAGTAAACACAGTTGTTTGTTAATAAATGTCTCCACCCAACCTCTAACCATGAGTGACAAAAAAGATTTTGTGTTATCATTCATATTTTCTGAGAAAAGGACAAAAAGATCAGAAGATTCTGCTGGAGGATGTAAACTTTTGGGCACAACTGTGAGATGGGCAACCTAGAAATAATCGCACCATAAATCACAATTGCAATCAGAGTATTTTTGCAAACTGTTCAGTCGTACTCAAAGTGTCTTCTTGGGAGCCTAAACTAATGTTTAAGTACTCTTTTTGTTGGCGATCCACACTAATCTGCCACTTTGGCTGAATAATATATTATATACTGCTCTCCCTGGAGGCGAACTACACTCCAAAGGGCCTCTCTAGAGAGCAAAAATGCATGAAAAAGTGTCACATTGGGCATCAAAACACACTGAAATGTTCTCATGGGAGCTAAAACATGAACAAAAATGCCGTATTGGGAGTCAAAACTTATACACCAGTGTCTCCTTTTGGCTTCAACAGCCCTAAAGTACCTTCTTGGGAGCCAAAAAAATTATGAAAATAAGCCAAAGTGCTGTCCTGGGGGTTAAAATTCCAGCTAAATTTTCTCCTCAGGTGCCCAAACTTGCATTTTAGTGCTTTCACTGGAGCTAAAACATGAACTTAAGTGCCCTCTGGGAGCCAAAATACACTTAAAAATGTCTAATGTCGCACTAATGTCTTCAGCTGAACGTGTCAGTGGATATCAACTTTGTAACAGCTGATGAAACACGGAAGAAGTCCTTGTTAAGCATCTTAGTTTAGTTTTAAAATCTCCTCATCAGATCAGTATTGACTAATTATTTAAAAATGTACGAAGGGTTCATGGAGGTGAAAATCAACAGGGCTGCTCTTTAATCTGAGTCATTGCTCCATTTCTGATTACTTTTGTAATTTTTCTAAACAGATACAGCAAAAATTCTCCTCCTGCAGCTTAACTTTGGTGAAGATTTTGCATTTTTGTCAGTCAACACAAGACTTAAGACAATTTCCCCCTTGAGTCTAGATAAATGAGTTTTTTTACAGTTTGCAAATTGAAAAAGGGTTGATGAGTTTCTTGATGAGTTTGTGTGTTTATGTGCTTTAGTTTGGAGTCAGTATCCTGTTTTTGTTTGAGAAGAGAGAGAGAACAGCTGCAGGAACGAACAGGAAAATTCAGTGAAGTCATGAATTATTATTTTTCTAATGTTAAACAGGAGGAACCACAACACAATCTACATCTGATTAGATCCAGAGAAGGAAACTCTCCGGAAAAAGCCCCTCAAACTGTAAATAAACTCCCCTCTGCGGCTAATTTAAACCTGAAACATGGAGGAGTGTGTGTGTGTGTGTGTGTGTGTGTGTGTGTGTGTGTGTGTGTGTGGATGGGGGGAGTTTCCTGGAGGAGGAGGGTCTGATGGGGAGTTTCCCTCTCTGTTAGAGGATGAAGAAGCAGTGAAGAGAAGGAACATGTTGAGAAAGCGAGCGATAGCGTTCACCTGGCCCGGGCAGGAATTTGGCGTGGAGACTCAAACCTGACATCTACACTCGTTTCCATCCCTCCTTCCTCTTTCTCCTCCTCCTCCTCCTCTTCTCTGACTCCTGAGGAATTTCTCCAAAGCTCCCTGATCTTTCTCTCTGTTCTCGCCGTCACGTTTCATCCTAAACCAGGAGGAATAAACACAAACGTTGTGGAAAAGGTCAGAGGTCAGAGGTCACTGTCTCCTCTCTCCTCCTGTCCTCCTTTCCCCTCTTTCACTTCTTATCAGTTTCTTTCCTCCTGGTGTTTTTCTTTCTTTCCCCTCCCTCTTGTGTCCTTTTTCCTTTATGACCTTTTCCTTTCGATCCCTTTTTTCTTCTCTCTTCATCTGTACCTGAAGCTTCCTTCCTTCCTTCCTCCCTTTCTTCAACCCTTCCTTCTTTCTACCTTCCTTCCTTCCTTCCCTCCTTGTTTTTCTCCTTTTCTCCTTCCTTCCTTCCTTCCTTCCTTCCTTCCTTCCTTCCTTCCTCCCCATCTTCCTTCCTTCCTTCCTTCCTTCCTTCCTTCCCTGTTTCTCTCTTTGTCTCCTTCCTTCCAGTCTTCCTTCCTTCCTTCCTTCCTTCCTTGTTTTTCTCCTTGTCTCCTTCCTTTCTGTCTTCCTTCCTTCCTTCCTTCCTTCCTTGTTTTTCTCCTTGTCTCCTTCCTTTCTGTCTTCCTTCCTTCCTTCCTTCCTTCCTTCCTTCTTGTCTTCCTTCCTTTCTTCCTTTCTTCCTTCCTTCCTTCCTTCCTTCCTTCCTTGTTTCTCTCCCTGTCTCCTTCCTTCCTGTTCTTTCTTCCAGTCTTCATTTCAGTCTTCTTTCTTTCTTTCCTTCCTTCCTTCCTTCCTTCCTTCCTTCTTTCCTTCCTTCCTGTCTTCCTACCATTCTTCTTTACTTCCTGTCTTCCTTTCATTCTTCCTTCTTTCCTTCCTTCCTCCCTTCCATTCTTCCTTCCTTCCATTCTTCCTTCTTTCCTTCCTTCCTCCCTTCCTTCCTTCCTGCCTTGTTTCTCTCTTTATCTCCTTCCTTCCTTGTTCTTTGTCTTTACATATCTCTTACCAATTTTCATTGTTTCTTTTCACTAGCCTCATCCTTTCTTTTTTCTTCCCCTCCTTCTTTCAACCCTTTTTCCTTCTCTGCTTGTCTCTTCCTTCATTCTTCTCCGTCACTTTCTTCTCTCTTTGCAGCTTCCTTCTTTTCTTCCTTCCTCCTCCCTTGCCTCTCTCCTCTTTTCCTTTCTACCTCTGTCCTCCTCTCTCTTGTCTTCTCTACCCTCATCACTTTCTTGCTTTCCTTTCTCTTNGAGAGAGAGAGAGAGAGAGAGAGAGAGAGAGAGAGAGAGAGGGTGAACGATCACAGACAGTAGCTGCACTGTCCAACAGATCACTTTGTGTGTGTGTGTGTGTGTGTGTGTGTGTGTGTGTGTGTGTGTGTGTGTGTTATGGACTTATTACCATGGTAACGCGGTTGGCATGGCGACAAAGTTTTTCGTCTCCTACATGTCCCCCTTCCTCATACCTCCCTCTCTCTCTTTCTCCTTTCTCTTGTTTTTCTCTCTCTCTCCCCCTCTTCTCTCTCTCTCTCTCTCTCACTGGTTGTCAGTGTCTCTTTCCCCCAAAAAAATTCTCTCCCTTTTTTTTCTCTCCCCTTGAACATTTTTCCTCCTTTACTGTCTTTACCTCATCACTTGTTTTCCTCTCTTTCTTTCTCTATTCTCTGTTTTCTCTCTCCTCTTTTATTCTCTTCTCTCTGTTTCTATCCTTTTTCTTATTCTTCTCTCGCTTTCTGTTTGTCTTTTGTCTTTCTTGGAATTATTTTGTCATTTATCACAATTGTGATTTATTGAGCTGTTATTTTTAGATTCTCCATCTTATGTGTTGTTAATATCAATTGCTATATTGATAATATATATTAAAAAATATATATTTTTCTTGTTTTAAATTAGAAAAAATCACAAAAGAAACTTTGTTTGCATCTCAAAAATTAGAATATCAAGAAAAATAAAACTATTTTTGGTCACTCATTTCAGAAAGTGAAACCCAGATGTTATATTGACTCATTATACTCGGAGTTAATTATTTTCAAACCTTAATTTCTTGTCAATGATTATGGCTTATAGAGAAGGAAAATTTGAATATCACATTTAAAACTGATATTTCAGGCCTTTTAAAAAGTTTTGCCACTTCCCGACCAGTTTCAAGTTTCCTCCCAGTTTTCCCCAATTTTTGCTCCTTTTTTCCACCTAAAACTCACATTTTTGTTGCTACTTCTTGCTGCTTTTTCCATTTTTCACCTCTTAGCTTGTTGCTCTTGCAAAGGTAGTTTTCAACAGTTTGTCTCTTTGGTTGAGTAAAACTTGTGTAGAGCATAAAACATCTGCTGCAAAACTTATGTCAAATATTCTGACACATTTGAGGTTAAAGAAATAATACACTGTCTGTAATTAGAATATTGCAACAGGACACTTTGTAATTTAATTTAAATTGCAGTTAATAGCACAGCTCTATCCCTAATTGACTGTTTTTGACTCCTCTTTCTCTATATCTGTCAATTCTCTTTTCTTTTTTCCTTTTCCTGTCTGATCTTCTTCTTTTTGTCTCTTTAATTTTTCATTTTCTTTTCTCTCCATCCTTTTCCTCTCTCCTCTCTTTTCCTTCCCCCTTCTCTTTCAATATTTCTCTCTGTCAATAAATGTCTCTGACCCTCCCTGTCTCTCTATCTGTGGTGTTATCTTGTATATTTATGTGAAGTAAATCCAGTACTTCTGACTTTATTTACTTGAAACTTGAACTTAAAGAAACTTCAGAAACGTTCTCTCTTTTATTTGAGTGTGAATATATTTTTAAAATCATGAAAGAAACAAACACTTTACTGTTTAAAAAGGTAAACTGTAAAAAGACTCACCTCCCACGTCCAAAATTAAAACATTTAACAATGGTTATTAAAGTTTCCCAAGATAGTTTTTTTATTTAGATTTAAAATTAAAGACAATTAGCTCAAAAACAGCAGCAAAATTGCAATTAAAAAGTAAAAAAACAAACTGAAGATGTGAGGAAATGTTTACACATCCTCCAGCTTGAACTCACCCTCACCCCAATTCATGAGACAGTTTAAGTTTTCCCGCAGAAATGCATCCTGGGAGTTGTAGTTAAACGCTGGGTGTTTAAAGGAGAAGATGGTTTGACCTCTGGCTGAAGTCACATGACTGCGTCTGTAAGAATAGAAACTTCATTATTTCATCTCAGCGCTTTGAATCCCCTCAGTCCTCTCTGTGGATCGCTTACACACACACACACACACACACGCACACACACACACACACAGCCTCATCTGCTTGCACAGAGACGTGTGTGTGTGTGTGTGTGTGTGTGTGCGGGGCTGAGTCTCGTCTTGCCAGCTCCTGAATAAATCATGACGTCCTCCCTCTGCTCCTCTTCATCAATTCTTAATGCTTTCTCTCTCTCTCCTCCATCCCTTCATCATCCTCTCCTCTTTTTCAGAGGAGGTAGAGAGATTTTCGAGAGTCTCTAAGACATCAACATCAGATATTTAGTCACAGTCACTGTCTTGATGTAATGGGTATTAGGTGGACAGACAGTCAGTTTGTCGAACTACGCAAGAGTCTAAGACATCTACCTCGAGAAAAGAAGAGAAAGTCAGTGACTTCGCTGACGTGACACACACACACACACACACAGTGTGTGTGTGTGTGTGTGTGTGTGTGTGTGTGTGTGTGTGTGTGAGCCCATACACTCTTTACATTAATATTACGTCATGCTGACTGCTGAAATGCTCCTGCAGTCAGACGATTGAAATACTTAAATCATATTTGTTCCTGATGTACTCTCTGTTCTCTGACAGGTGACAGGACATGTGTGTGTGTGTGTGTGTGTGTGTGTGTGTGTGTGTGTG
>RPOG01006312.1:5015-15557 GCA_008086565.1 Thalassoma bifasciatum | reverse complement strand
GAGACACACACACACACACACACACACACACACACACACACACACACACACACACACACACACACACACACACACACACACACACACACACACACACACACACACACACACACACACACACACACACACAGAGTTAGAGCCACACACATGAGGACCTGATAGAGGACTGCGCCTGAGCAGCTCTTACACTTTGAGTCGATGATGTTGTGATACGGGGACCAGACCAACATCCCTCCGCTGTCTTTGTCCGAGTATTTGGTCGAACCTGAAATAAAAACACGTTTGAACGTTTCACTTTAACCACATTAAAGTTCAAATATCAGTTTTCAGAGATTTAAATTTGCTTTACTGCTTTAAAAACAGAATTTAACTCTAAAATCATTTTTCCAGTATCTTAAAGTTTTTATTTAGATCATTTAACTTCAGGACTCATCAGGTGTTTACATGTTTTATCTTTTTTTTTTTTTTTTATTAAACCCACTTTAATTGACTGGTTTTATTTCATTCATTTTAAATCCTTTATTACAGTGATTCCCAACCTGTGGTCCGTGGCCCCCTGTTGGGCCGCGAAGGTACAGCAAGCGGGCCACGAAATCATTTCCAAACAAGTATTTTATTGGAGTGTAATTATATAAAGATACAAGGTACAAATAGAAAAATTAAGATACAAATAATAACATTCAAAATGTTTAACTGGGTTAAGTTTTAAAGGAAATTAAAACAGTTCTGATTTTAATATATGAAAAAAGTCCCCTAAGAAGACATGTTATTCCTCTATAGATAGCATGACCTGAAAAATAACAACAACCTGAAATGTCATTGAAAAAAAATGTAATAAATCCAAATTTTCAAAAATTGTCCAAACTGTAACCGGAGTGCTGAGCCTGAAATGTAACGAAAAAGCATAAAGTAAAACCCAAAATATAATAATTGCACCAGAATGTAACAAGTTGTCATAATTTGGGCAAAAAGTTTTTACGTTTTCAGCTTAACGTCTGTTTCATTATCTACCAGATATCACATTTTGGGTTTTATTACATTTTTTTAAATGATATTTTGGGTCATTGTTATAAATGGGGTTCTAAAAAAACATATATAGCGGCATGTATTTGTTTGGAGGTGGCCTCAAACATTTTTGAGCTTTAAAAGTGGGCCCTGGTTTGGAAAAGGTTGGGAACCACTGATTTATTATATCTATGTAACAATATTAAATATAATTTGAATAAGTAGGTTATAATACACTTTATATGAGCTGCGTGTGATAGATTTGTGTGTGTGTGTGTGTCAGAGAACAGGAGGGTTGAATGAGTGAATTTAAATTTGTCCAGTTTTAAAAAACAAAATGAACAAAAAGGAAAAATCATTTCTGAGGTTTTTAGAGCAGAAACAGCTCATTAACATGTTTGTTATGATGATTAATGTTTTTAATTCAGGTTATTATAAACTTTAGAGAGATTTACCTTTTTATTTACATTATAGCGTTTAACCCCTGTGTGTGTGTGTGTGTGTGTGTGTGTGTGTGTGTGTGTGTGTGTGTGTGTGTGTGTGTGTGTGTAATAACGAGTGTGTGTGTCACAGGTTGGTAGCCTCGGTTCGTGTCTCAGCCTGCAGTAATACAGTAACACACACACACACACACACTCACACACACACACTCACACACACACACACACACACTGATAATAACAGAAGCTGCTGCTGTTGCCGCTGGAGCATCGAGGCTACCACCCTCTCTCTCTCCCTCTCTCTCTCTCTCTCTCTCTCACCGGGCTCAAACTCGGGGATGTTGGCCTGATAATCGGCTCCGACTCTCATGCCCACATCTGTAAAACAGCGACATGAGCAGCAGGTCAGGTTTTGGTGCAGGTTGCGGGTTAAAGCGGCGCTAAACGCGGCGGAGCTGCCGCTGCTGCCGCGCTGTTCGAGGCTACTGTCACTCACCGTGTTCGTCGTCGCTGCCGCTTTCGTCAGAGAAATGTCCGTTAGACGCGGTGGACGGACTCTTGGTTCCGTTGGAGCGACCTTTGCCCAGGTACTCCGAGCCTTTATCCATCATCCCCGGCATCTCTGCGCTCCTTCTCACCGAGCTTCGGCCGCTGTGTCGGGGCAGAAAATGTCAGCAGGAGCTGGAGCTGCTTCTGCTGCTGTTCGCTCACCCACCGCAGCTCCGGCCGCGGCGCTGTGCCGCTCCTCCCTCCGCGGCATCTCCACCCCCCGCGGCTGTAAAACACCACACAAACAGGCTGGAAATCTCCAACAAGTGCTGAATGCTACAATCACTCCAAACCATCCCTGAAAGTGTAGTTTCCTCTGCCGCACAGACGTGACAGAGCCGGGACTAACTACTGAGGCGGAAGGGTTTTTACGCAGCTGCAGCAGCGCCAGGCACCGCAGATCCCTCCGCGGGCACTAACTAATAAACTGGAATAAAAATAAAGACGCAGCATAAAGTCAAACTCAAATAAAACAGCAGGAACACATCGTGTAAAATATGTTTAATAAAAATCAAGTTTAAATTATCGAAAATAATCGATTTTCTAAAAGAGTCCAAATGTAAACATTATGAATTTAACTGCAAATAAACAGGAGACACACACACGTGATTAGTGCAATGATAATCTAACATAATAATCCATGAAAGTGGAGAATGTTGCTCCAAATAAAAGATCCTGGTTTTGTTTTGCTGCTTGTTTATGTCGCTGCTCCTGCACCGACTCAGTTCTTCCAGCAGGGGGCGACATCAGCAAACACTGAGCTCAGCAGGTGAGAAAAAGTCAGAAAACAGCACTTTAAAACAAGTTTAATTTATTTAAAAATGAAAAAGAGTCAGAAAACAGCACTTTAAAACAAGTTTAATTTATTTAAAAATAAAAAAGAGTCAGAAAACAGCACTTTAAAAACAAGTTTAATTTATTTAAAAATGAAAAAGAGTCAGAAAACAGCACTTTAAAACAAGTTTAATTTATTTAAAAATAAAAAAGAGTCAGAAAACAGCACTTTAAAAACAAGTTTAATTTATTTAAAAATAAAAAGAGTCAGAAAACAGCACTGACCACACTTTAAAAACAAGTTCAATTTTTCAAAAAAACTCTGGTTTCACCATGAAAAGTCTCACAGGTGAAATATTTATCACCTTATAAAAGAAATTAACTTTCACAATATGACAATTATGTTAAAGCAGAGTACTGAAAACAAACTTAATATCTGAATTGAAAAAAAAAACAGCCTTAGTTTCACTGGAATGCTAAAATGTATAACACAAATATTTGCATAAACGTTTTGCTAAAAGTTTGGAAAGATTTTTCAGAAAATATACAAATTTACAAAAAAAAATTCCCCAAATTGTGTTTGGATGTCGACCAGTGAAAAATGACAGATTTGTGAATAATTAGGAGTAGTAATTAATTAATGAGACTCTTTCCTCTAATTGTAACAAAAAACAATAAAAGCAGAGGGAGACCAGCACCTGCTGTTTGAGTGAATAACTCTATTTTCTGACTTTTTCTCTCTCCCTTAATTCACCCTTCTTCTTTTTTACTCTTTTTTATTTATTTCCTTTTCTCCCTCTCTCTCTTTCTTATCATTGCTCTATCCTTTGTGGTAGAAATCAGATCCTGTCTTTGATAAACACCAGATATTTCACTCTTTTTCAATTCAATTCAAAAAACTTTATTAACATGACAAACATATGTTTACATTGACAGAGCAGGTGAGACATTAAGTTTAGTTTATTCACACACATCAACCTTGGCTAACACTGGTACACATACATGCATACATATACAAATACACATACATGCATACATATACAAATACACATACATATACATATACACATACACAACCACATACATATACATATACACATACACATACACATACATATACACATACACATACATATACACATACACATACACATACACATACATATACACATACATATACACATGTATACATATACACATACACATACATATACATATACACATACATATACATGCATACATATACATATACACATACATAAACATATACACATACACATACATATACATATACACATACATATACACATATATACATATACACATACATATACATATACACATACATATACACATATATACATATACATATACACATACATATACATATACACATACATATACATATACATATACATATGTATAATAGATGTCTCAGTGGATGTGCTGAAAGTGTGACCCCAAAGAAGCTATTTAAAGCTGTAACAGGGGCCAGTTTTCCCACAAATAAAGCAGGAACAACACAGATACAGACGGGAAAAAAAATAGAATTTTTTTTTTTTTAAATATAAAAAAATATTCACAGTCAAACATGAATTTAAATAAACTTAATAGATCTGAAAAAAGAATAAATTAAAATAAAAAATATTCATAAAATATATTTTTTGTCTCTCTCTGTCTGATCAAACCTCTCTCGCCCAGTGTCACTGTGCTGCAACATCTGCCAATAACAATCTGCTGAGACACACACACACACACACTCTCTCTCTCTGTCTCCCTCTCCCTCCCTCTCTCTCCCTCAGTCTCTCTCTCTCTCTCTCTCTCTCTCTCTCTCTCTCTCTCTCTCTCTCTCTCTCTCTCTCTCTCTCTCTCTCTTTCACNCACCTGTTCTCACCTGTTCTCACCTGTTCACACCTGTTCACACCTGTTCTCACCTGTTCACTCCTGTTTTCACCTGTTCACACCTGTTCACACCTGTTCACACCTGTTCACACCTGTTTTCACCTATTCACACCTGTTCTCACCTGTTCTCACCTGTTCTCACCTGTTCACACCTGTTCACACCTGTTCACACCTGTTCTCACCTGTTCTCACCTGTTCTCACCTGTTCACTCCTGTTTTCACGTGTTCTCACCTGTTCTCACCTGTTCTCACCTGTTCACACCTGTTCACTCCTGTTCTCACCTGTTCACACCTGTTCACTCCTGTTCTCACCTGTTCTCTCCTGTTCTCACCTGTTCTCACCTGTTCTCACCTGTTCTCACCTGTTCACACCTGTTCACTCCTGTTCTCACCTGTTCACACCTGTTCACTCCTGTTCTCACCTGTTCTCACCTGTTCTCACCTGTTCTCACCTGTTCACACCTGTTCACTCCTGTTCTCACCTGTTCACACCTGTTCACTCCTGTTCTCACCTGTTCACTCCTGTTCTCACCTGTTCTCACCTGTTCTCACCTGTTTACACCTGTTCTCACCTGTTCTCACCTGTTCTCACCTGTTCTCACTCAGTGGTTTAAAGCTGCAGATGTTTCTGAGCTGTCACCGTCTCTTTGAGTTATTTCACAGAAACTTTTGGTCAAATCGCTCGTTTATTAACGGTCAGAGCGGAGGATCTGTCGCCGTGGGCGTCGGTTTAATTCAGCGTAAAGATGAACTCGATTAATTAACGTGACATTTTGTTGTTCCGCTCAATTTCACTCCAATTAGTGAAATGAGAGAGTGACGTCTTTAACGAGCTGCTGTGAACCACATGGGCCTGACGGTGGCGCTGGAGGGCAGGTCAGAGGGCGGGGCCACAAAAACACTGATTGGTGCTTTAACCCGTCTGTGTTTGAAAAGGTCGACGACAAAAACCTGAAGTTTAAAGTGTTTCCAGCTCAGAGAAAGAGTCAGACGATATTAAATCAATATTTCCATATTTTTTTGCTGTATCTCGATACACCATATATATCTCTATTTTTTGATTTCTCCTGTAAATCACTATATTAAATGTTCAATTCAACCCTTTAATTAATGAAATGACACCAGTATAATGATTCAAACAGACCTTTCAGTAACATTTATAACATTTGCTGCCAAAAAGGGAAAAATCAAAATCAGGGCAAGTTTAACAAACTGTTTACTCCAAAACACACTTTATATATTTACATATTTTCAATTCCAGTCAAAGATTTCATTCAGATTTATTTATCTGGTTGAATGTATCACATGACTGTCTCAATAGATTTCTAAAATTACAACAATGAAGATTGAAAACACTGAAAATAACATGAACTGAACCTGGGGATGACTTAATCCAACTTTTATTTCCATAAATCAGCTTCTTGTTACTGTTTGTGGAGCTGAAAGGACTCTGTTAGTGACTCTGAGCCTGGGCTCTCACTGAAGTTTTGTGGTGTAATGTTAGTTTTACAGCATGCTCTTATTTTGAAGGACACGCAGGTTCATAACAGGAAGTTAGTTGGGCAATAAACCGAGACGCGTGAATGAACGCTCTGTGAAACGTCTGTAGGAATCTTTAACGTGCAACACGACAGTTAGAGGATTCTCCCCCTCCCTCTGTTTACTTTACAGCTCAGAGTTTTATTTTTAGAGCGTTATTAGACCTTTGTGTACGTTTGTGGTGACGCTGTAAAACTTTGTTTTCTAAAAACATCTCAGCTTGTATTTTTTTGGTATTCAGCGGTAAATAACGCCAAATGAAGCTCAGACAGAATGAAACTGAACCTTAAGAACACGTTTGTTTCTCTTCTTTGTGGTGAAGAGCTGGGAGATAATCAGGTGAGGATCACACAGGTGACAAAGCTGCGTCTTTTCTCTCGTCTCTAACACAGAAACAGGCATGAGGAGAGTTTTCTGGATGGGCGGGGGAGTGAGCTGTTTAGTGTGAGAAGCAGCAGCAGAGAGAGAAAGAAACGCAACTGAAGAAAATTACAGACTGACGTCTCAAAACATTTACCTGACAATTTATACTCGATGGTCACGATATCGTCATTTTATACATCCCACGTGTAACAACCTGTGATATATCGAGTTTATTCCATATTTCCCCCAGACCTGACAAGAACAGGTGTTAGACTCTGGGTTTGATAAAAGTCAAAATTCAACTTTTTACCTAAAAATCTTCTTTTTAATTTTTGATTTTTTGCCTTTTGTCCCATAATTTTGTATTTTTTTCTTATGATTTTGAATTGAATCTTAGAGTTTTTACTTTTTATATCAAAATTTCAGCTTTTTATCTCAAACATTGCTTTTATTTCAAAACAGAGACTTTAGTCGTCTTAAAATTTTGACCTTAAATGAGAAAGTTTGGACTTTTTCACATAATGTTAAATTAAATTCTTAAACTCTGGAAGTTTTTGACTTTTGTCTCAGAATTTTGTCTTTATTTCTCAAAATTCCCACTTTCATATTAAAATATTGACCTTTTATCTCAAAGTTTGAAACAATTCTTACCTTCAGTTTTTATTTTCATCCTCACATTAGAGTAAAAGCTTTTGATGTTTCAATGGTTTGATGTAATTTTCTGTCATGTTTGTAAATGTTTCTGTAAATTGTGAAAATTTCACTAAAGTTTGATTTAAATAAAATTGTAAATTGAATTGAAATCTGATCTTTTTCTGAAACTGTTCAGCTCTGTTACAGAAAGTTTCCTCTCAGGTGTGACTCACCTGACGTGACCGTGGCGTTTGTCAGAAACTCGCGGGCGTTAAAGCTCGTCATGAATCTTTGATCACGGCGCCGTGTTCGTGGCGTTTGTTTTCTTCCTGCAGCTGTTTGATCTCACCTTCCTTTGTGCTGGGAGTCAAACTCTCGCTGCGTCTGAAAAATTCATGTTCAGCTGTGAAATATTCAGGAACGTGTCAGAGTCAGGCGCCGGGATTTATGCTTTAGAAGATAAACAACAACAACAACATGATGGCAGGTTTTTTTATCTGAATCAGCTGATGTTTCACCTCAGAAACTCAGCGAGGGGATTAAATTAAAAACTAACTTTCTTTTTCTACAGTTACATTAAAATAAAAGTGTTTGTGGTTCAGAATCCTCCTCCACTGTTGCATTAACTCTGAGTCTGTCAGGGTCAAATGTTGATGAGTTTTTTAAGCAACAATAAAAGTCAAGATTTCGTCTCCTGAGGATTTTAGTGTTTGGTAAAAATAAGGATCAGTGTGAGGAGAGTTTATATAACATATATATATATATATATTTAAGTTATTAAACACCTCAGAGGATCAGGGCCACCATAAAAAAAAGGAAGAAAAAAGTAAATTTCTGAGAATTAAGTCACAAATTGATTCCAGTCGTCAAAGATATAAGAGAATAAAGTAGAAGATAAACAGAAATACGTTATAAATGAACAAGAATAAAGTCGTAACAGAGGAATGAGGTCGCACATTAACAAGAATAAAGTCATAGATTTAGAAAACTGAGTCTTAAATTCACCAGGTTTATAAGAACAGTTATAAATTGAGTAAAGTGGGAGATTAATTTCATGGTAATTCTTTGACTTTATCCTCATAAACTTACGTCTGTGATGTTGTAAAATGATGATTTTTCTCTGTTTGTTCCTTTTTTATCGTCCGTGACGGTAAAATGTTTGTTTCCTGTTTCAGACACAAACTTCGTTCTGGGAAACGCTCAGATCGTGGACTGGCCCATCGTCTACAGCAACGACGGATTCTGCAAACTGTCGGGTTATCACCGCGCAGAGGTCATGCAGAAGAGCAGCACCTGCAGGTAAGAACACACACCTGTAAACACACCTGCACCTGTAAATACACCTGTAAACACACCTGTAAACACACCTGTAAACACACACCTGTACCTGTAAACACACACACACCTGTAAACACACACTCACCTGTAAACACACACACACCTGTAAACACACACTCACCTGTAAACACACCTGTACCTGTAAACACACCTGTACCTGTAAACACACCTGTACCTGTAAACACACCTGTACCTGTAAATACACCTGTAGACACACCTGTAAACACACCTGTACCTGTAAACACACCTGTAAACACACCTGTAAACACACCTGTACCTGTAAACACACCTGTACCTGTAAACACACCTGTACCTGTAAATACACCTGTAAACACACCTGTAAACACACACCTGTACCTGTAAACACACCTGTAAACACACCTGTAAACACACCTGTAAACACACCTGTACCTGTAAACACACCTGTGCAGGTGGAGCTGCAGCGTTAAAGCTGTTATTCTGTTTCTCCTGCAGCTTCATGTACGGGGAGCTGACGGACAAAGAGCTGGCAGAGAAAGTTCGACAGACGTTTGAAAACTACGAGATGAACTCGTTTGAAATCCTGATGTACAAGAAAAACCGTGAGTGTGTCTCAGTTTCTGATGGTAGAGACGTTTGTTTTCAGCCCATGATGAAGATGATGAAGATGATGATGATGAAGATGAAGCTCAGAGTTTCAGCTTCTCTCATCCTGACCCAGAAACCCAGAAACTTACAGTCCTGGTTTCACAGACTCTGCATGAATCAGCACTTTTTTATTTTTCGCTGAGTCGCTATAGCTTTGATTCTCTGACACTGGGTCAAACAGAGTCAGAAACTGATCTTAATCTCAGGTGTTTCCAGGTCCAACCTGAAGAGATTAGTCTGGATAAAAACAACGTCAGAGATCCTCAGAAAAACCAGAGAAAGTCCAGAATCCTCTTCCTAAAGTCCTGAATCTTTACCTAAAGTCCTGAATCTTAACTTAAGTCCTGAATCTTTACCTAAAGTCCTGAATCCTCTTCCTAAAGTCCTGAATCTTTACCTAAAGTCCTGAATCTTTACCTAAAGTCCTGAATCTTTACCTAAAGTCCTGAATCCTCTTCCTAAAGTCCTGAATCTTTACCTAAAGTCCTGAATCTTTACCTAAAGTCCTGAATCCTCTTCCTAAAGTCCTGAATCTTTACCTAAAGTCCTGAATCTCTACCTAAAGTCCTGATTAAACCTAAAGTCCTGATTAAACCTAAAGTCATGATTTAACCTAAAGTCCTGATTTAATTTAAAGTCCTGATTAAATCTAAAGTCCTGATTGAATATAAAGTCCTGATTTAACCTAAAGTCCTGATTAAACCCTAAAGTCCTGATTTAACCTAAAGTCCTGATTAAACCCTAAAGTCCTGATTTAACCTAAAGTCCTGATTTAAAGTCCTGATTAAACCCTAAAGTCCTGATTAAACCTAAAGTCCTGATTAAACTTAAAGTCCTGATTTAATTTAAAGTCCTGATTTAACCTAAAGTCCTGATTTAACCTAAAGTCCTGATTTAAAGTCCTGATTCAACCTAAAGTCCTGATTTAACCTAAAGTCCTGATTTAAAGTCCTGATTAAACTTAAAGTCCTGATTTAAAGTCCTGATTAAACTTAAAGTCCTGATTTAAAGTCCTGATTAAACTTAAAGTCCTGATTTAATTTAAAGTCCTGATTTAAAGTCCTGATTTAAAGTCCTGATCTAAAGTCCTGATTAAACCTAAAGTCCTGATTTAAAGTCCTGATTTAAAGTCCTGATTTAAAGTCCTGGTGTCTGTTTCAGGAATGCCGGTCTGGTTCTTCGTGAAAATCGCTCCCATCAGGAATGAACAGGACAAAGTGGTTTTGTTCCTCTGCACCTTCAGTGACATCACAGCCTTCAAGCAGCCAATCGAGGACGACTCCTCTAAAGGTGAGAGACACACACACACACACACACACACACACACACACACACACACACACACACACACAGACACACACACACACACACA
>RPOG01006311.1:6930-24890 GCA_008086565.1 Thalassoma bifasciatum | reverse complement strand
TAGTGAAGTTTTCACAATGTAAAGTAACATTTACAAACTTGACAGAAAATTACATCAAACCATTGAAACATCAAAAGCTTTTACTCTAATGTGAGGATGAAAATAAAAACTGAAGGTAAGAATTGTTTCAGACTTTGAGATAAAAGCTCAATATTTTAATATGAAAAGTGGAAATTTTGAGAAATAAAGACAAAATTCTTAGAAAAAGTCAATAACTTCCAGAGTTTAAGAAATCAAAATGTCCAAATTTTCTAATTTAAGGTCAAAATTTTAAGACGACAAAAGTTTATGTTTTGAAATAAAGGCAATGTTTGAGATAAAAAGTTAAAATTCTGATATAAAAAGTCAAAACTCTAAGATTTAAGTCAAAATTACGTGACAGAAATACAAAATCAAAGGATAAAAGGCAAAAAAAAATTGAAAGAAGATTGTTAGATAAATAGTCGAGTTTTGACTTTTCTCAAAATCCCGAGTCTGAAACCTATTCCTGCTTTTTCTAAACTGGACTTTTTAAATTGTATTTTTAGTTATAAAAACTGAAGAACAAAAAGAGCTATCTTTGACTCTTAACTTTTAAAAATAATGTAGAGCAAAATATTCTTAATTGTGTCAAGTTAAATAAAATAATTTCAACAACAATCCCAAAGAAAAAAGGATTTTTCCAACAGTCTCACACTCAAAGACAGGTGTGTGTGAAACAGCTGATATAACAGATCCTGGGTCAGTCAGGAGCAGGAAAAAATCACAGCATTAACGATCACATGATCACCATGTTTGAAATTGCGTAACTAAACATAAAGAACCAGTAAAAGAATTGTTAAGAAGAAAAGACAACGATGAACATGAATCTAAATGTTTCTGGTTCTTGATCATTGACTGTATATAGAATGAACAGCGTGCTTCCACCTGTCACCGTTCTACGTTTTTGAAGCCAAAAAAACCCGTTTCTCTAGCCGCCATTGTGCAGCCAGAGTCTGCGCAGTAGAGAATTTCTGGTGGAGCCAAGTAAAAAAGAGAAATAAAAATATTTATTTCTTCTTCTTCAGAAGGTTTAGTCTCCTTTTGGCTCTTTCCTGAAGTTTCTTATATCCCCGATAAAAACTACTCACGAACGGCAGCTGTCAACTATCGTAAAACAAAACTTATGACACGGTTTTTAACGTCCAATAACTAATGAGAAACTAACTTCTCAGAAAAAAAACACCTGAACACCATGCAGCCAGATGACATCATCATACCACCTTAGAGTAAGGATGAGAGAAACGTTTCTACCAGGTATCGTAATTTTTTTAAGTTTTCCCGGCTCATATCTGGANGGCGGGGCTTATGACCTATACTGCAGCCAGACACCAGGGGGCGGGGCTTATGACCTATACTGCAGCCAGACACCAGGGGGCGGGGCTTATGACCTATACTGCAGCCAGACACCAGGGGGCGGGGCTTATGACCTATACTGCAGCCAGACACCAGGGGGCGGGGCATCTGCTGGAGGCTTCAGTTTGAGCCGAACGTCGTTAAGTCCACTAATTATACAGTCTATGTTCTTGATTCACATTTCTACAGAAAATCTCACAGCCCACACTGCCCCCGTGTGTTTGGGAGGGAAACTGCAGAGCGAGGATTTAAAGTTAAACACTGATTTTAAAAAAACTGATCTGAGTTTTTTCTGCTTCTATAGAGAGGAGACGCTGAGAAACGTCTCTGTGAAAGATCTGTTTATTATCAGGGAATCGTCCGGATGTGGAGCAGCGTCTGCAGCGTCGCAATAATGAAAGAATGTTTCTGATTTCTCTGAGCCCTCAGGGCGCCAACGACAACGCCACCACAGCATCAGGAATGCCAACATGACGAGCTCACAGGAACTCACTGAAGCTGTTTGTTTCTAAAAGAGTTTAAGACAAAGTTTAAAAGAGAAAACATGAATCAAGTTTTTAGGGGAGAATCAGAGCCTGGAGGTGATCGAGCGTTAAAAAAAAGCCACAACATGAACTCATTCAGTCTTTAAAGAAAAACTAAGACGTGTGTTTAACTGCAGTCAGTGAACGCAGCACAAACCCTGCTCTCCAGGTAAATATTCACCTGACACACAATGACACAGAAACCCGTCAAATATTTAACAAAGATAGAAAGAAACTGGGAAATTTACATTTACAGATAAAATATGAATAGGATCCGAGTACATGTTTAGTCATAACTGCAAAATTTAGTTTCATTTTTCAGTTTGGTTTTTTTTTCTGTCAAAACATGTTTGTACCAGACATTAAAATAGATTCACCTAAATTAAAAAAGAAAAAAAAAAAGATTATTTCAGTTTCACTACATAAATATGGCATAAAATCTCATAATAATAACTTTTAATTCATACATTTAATCTCAGAGATTTTGTGTTTTAATCTTATGACTTTTTTGTATTTTTATCTCATAAATTAGCTTTTTTCTCATTAATTTGACTTAAAATATCCACATTTTTGATGTCATAAAATGATTACCAATTTTATCTTTGTTTTGTTTTTATTTTAAATATCATATTTATGACATTATTTCATCTTATTTTTTATTTAAAGAGAAGCAGGGGTTATCTGAAACTTTAAATGATGAAATTGAAATAATGAAACCCATATTAAGTGAATATTTAAAGATTACTTTTTATCTCATATAAGCTGAAAATTCAGACTTTTTAACGCAAAATTTAGACATTTCACATAATTTAGACTGTATTATTTCAAAATGTTACATTTCCCTCCATAATTTAGACTTTATTATCCTGATTTTTACACTTTTAATCACAATATTTCCAACTTTAGTCTAATGATTTGAAGCTTATTTCATTATTTTGACTTTTTTACTTCAATAGCTCAGCGCCAGGTCCCTGAACGCCTCAGATTTTAATATTATTTAGATTTGAGGATTTATTTTGCTCACGTTAATTCAAAACTTTCAAAACTACTTTTAATAAGTCATTTAAATTTTCAGATAACCCCTGTTTCTGTTTAAATAAAAAATAAGATGAAATTATGTCATAAATATGATATTTAAAATAAAAAGATAAAATTGGTAATCATCTTATGACATCAAAATGGGGATATTTTAAGTCAAATTAATGAGAAAAAACGAATTTATGAGATAAAAATACAAAAAAAAGTCATAATATTAAGATTAAAACACAAAAACTCTGAGATTAAATGTATGAATTAAAAGTTATTATTATGAGATTTTATGCCATATTTATGTAGTGAAACTGAAATAATCTTTTTTTTTTCTTTTTTAATTTAGGTGAATCTATTTTAATGTCTGGTACAAACATCCTTTGACAGAAAAAAAAACAAAACTGAAAAATGAAACTAAATTCAAACTTTTTATTATTTCAAAATGTTGCATTTCCCTCCATAATTTAGACTTCATTATCCTGATTTTTACACTTTTAATCACAATATTTCCAACTTTAATCTAATGATTTGATGCTTATTTCATTATTTTGACTTTTTACTTCAATAGCCCATATAATATTGAACTACACTGAGATAAAAAGTCAACATTATGAGATAAGTGGGAAAATTATGAGACTAAAATTTTAAATCTTGTGATTAAAATCCAAAATTTGGGATTATGAAGTCTTGATTATGGAAAAGCATAAAAAAATTGAGATAATACGGTCAAAATTATGTGAAAAAGTCTAAATTTTGAGTTAAAAAGTCTGGATTCTCAGGTTATATGAGATATAATATGGACGAAAAGCTTCCTAAAGACATTTTTTTTATTGTTATACTTGTAGATATTACATTGATTTTGCACAGATATTTACATATTTATATCTACAAATACAGATATTTTATATTCTGAGGAATTTTTTTTTTCTTTAAGCAGACATTATTATGGTGCTGATTTTTAATCTGGAATCACTTAAATAAATCCTGAAATGTTAATAATATTGAACTACACTGATGCGTTCAGGGACCCGGGTCCGTGAACGCCTCAGCAGCAGCAGCCGTGTTGTGTTGATGTTGTGCGGGATTAGCTGCCTGATTAGCTCCGCTGCTAAACCCGGAGCCGCCGCGGCTGCTCGGACCAGTCTGACCGGTCCAGAGAGCGCGCTGAGCGGCCTGCCCGCGGCCCCCGCCCCCCTCTCTCTCCCGGGTGTCGGTGTCTCACCTTGTCGCTGATATTGTCGGTGCTGTCCGGGTCTCCTCCTCCTCCTCCTCCGCCTCCTCCTGCGCCTCCTCCTCGCTTCCTCAGCTCCGTCATGTTTCGCTCGTTTCGCCTCCGGGACGTTCGTGTGTCACATAAGCCGAGTCCCGGTGCAGCAGCGGGGGGAGGGAGGGAGGGAGGAGGGAGTGCGGGCAGCCGGGGAGCAGAGCTTCAGTCCGGGGGCAGCGGGTGAGGAAGTCCGGGGGTTTGGAGCCGCTCCGTGAAGGTCAGACACCGACGAACCTCCGCTGCTGCTGCTGCTGCTGCTGCTGCTGAGGAGGAGACAGTCACCCAGAAACTGCGTGTGTTTGTTTATCACCGCAGTCCCCGTCCCTCCTGCTCCCTCCTACCAGCGTCAGGGTGCACGAAACAAGCGCGCACTGCATCCGGTACAGACTTTCACAATAAAAGGCTGGATTTAAAATATACACCATTAATTTCCTTAAATGTATTATTCACACCAACATTATATTTAACAGCTTGTGATAACTTATATATTGAGGCTTAAACATTTAGAATGATAAGTTTATTCTTTAAACAACTAATGACACTATTTGCAATTTCAGTATTTGTAATAGAAACATTTCAGGATTTATTTTAATCACATTAATTTTAAGGTTTCACATTGTTTTTATGTCAGTAAATTGTTTCAGATGACTAATGCTTGAACATTTAAAAAAAAAAAAAAACTAACTTTGTTATTATTTTTTTTCTTTTTTTGCCCATAAGTCAATATTTTTAGACAAAATGACAAAATATTGACTTTTTTCCTCATAATTTAACAATTTCAGACTTCTTATCCCAAATTTTGACTTTAATTCTCACAATTTAGACGAGATTTTTAAAAAATATTTAGACTTTTTTTGATATTTTAACTTTATATTGAAAATTTTGGGGTTTTTTTTCCAAATATTAACTTTTATCTAAGAATTTTGACACTTTTCTCAAAATGTAGACTCTCATTTTAATCCAATTCCAATTGAATCTGGCAAAAAAAAAAATCTTAATGAAGCTTAATTATCCTTTTTTTCAGGTAAAATGGGCTTTCACGTGTCTTAATTGTAATTTTTGGAAAAAAGAAAAGAAAAAAAACATCAATGTTCAAACCTTAGAGGTGTAAGAGGATATTTTAGGACTGCGAATAAACATAAATGTTCAATCAACACACTTAAAATAAATATAAACAAATATTGTAAGTGTGTCTAACAAGTTTTGCATTAACTGAATTTAAATGCCTTTGGGTAAAAACTGTTTTTCTTTAACCTGTTTGCTCTGTTTTTTCAACAAGTTTCTGCTGTAAGGAGCTTGTTCAAACAGCTGATGTCTTAAGTGAAAAAGTTTCTTTGGGATATTTGTGTTTTTCTGGTAATATTACAATTTTAACTATAATTCACTGCGTTTTTTGAGCACCTCACTGTACAAAAACGTGTTTTTAGAGAAACTTAAGGTACATTTCAAAGAATTTAAAACATTTTTGCTGTGTAATTAATAAAAAAAAAGAATAATGGAGTCAAACTTCAATCTTAATGCTATATCTGCAAAGTTAATAGTTTCAACCCCATAACAGGTCAAATGTGCTGCTGTAAAAACAGAAAAAAAATTCTTTGCAGGAAAAAAAAGCAGCAAGATCTAAAAAAAACAAAACAGAGAAAGTGATAATGTGATGAATTTCCTTGATTAAAACTGTTACACAGCTGTGAAAGTTTATTTACTGACAAAAGAGTTTTATCAAAACTGTTCGCAGTGATATCAAAAGACAGCAAAAATAGTTTATGCATATTACTGGCACTATTATCATTATTATTACTATTATCATTACTACTATTATCCTTATTATTATCATTACTGTTATTAATATAAATCTATTGTTATTTCTATTATTCTTGCTATTATTGTTATTATAATTATTAATTATCATTACTATTACGACTATTACTGCTTCTGTTTTGTTTTATTCGGTACTTTGACTATTATTTATTTATGTAATTAACACTATGTGTATCGATTTTATATAATGTCTATTTTTACAAGATGTATCTGTATCTTAATAGTTTATGTAAATTTCATCATAAAATAAAGTAAACTGGGAAAATTGGTTTAAATAGAGGATTCTTTTAAAAATATTTTAATTGTCTGGGAAGCATCTGGTTCAATTTTTTTCAAACATTTGATGCTTTCGAAGATTTACATAAATAAGTACTTTTATTTTGAAATCTTGTTTTTATCGTTTCCGGTCTGAGTCTGTTCACCTTCACTCAGGTCTGCGGCTGCGTCTAAATGAGTCTCTCTCTCTCTTTTTTCTTGGTTGACCATCTGCAGACTCTGTCCTGAACTGTTTAATCTCATTCATAATAATCATAATAAAAATAATATTAATAATAATCATCATAATAAAAAAACCTGAATCAATGAATAATGTTGTTGTTATAAATTAATGAAACTCAGTCTGAGCTGCTTCTGTTTGTCTCCTTCTCACCTGTTCAATCATCACCTGTAACAGAAATATTAACTTTAATGTGAAAAAACACAAATCAACAGGATCAGGTTTGAACTGGAGTCTGGATTAAAATGTTCAGTTTAATTTTTAAAACAGTTAACTGTTTAAAAAAAATCAAAATGAGGATTCTGATGTAATTTACTTATGGGTCAATGAGGTGACGTCCCCTTTTTTTGTGTCTGAGTGCAATATTTCCTTCCATCATGAATTGAGTATTTCATCACATGTATTTCTTTATTCTATGAAACCTGTGTTATTTGAACACATCTTTAAACTATTAAAATATAACATGTTTTTTTGTGTTTTGGNGTCAGGGTGGTGCAACCGTAACATTAGACTTTTATTTTAAAGTGAAGAGAATAAAACAGGAAACAGGAAACTGCATCAGCCAGAGGAGCCCAAATGACATTTGTGACCAAGTGGAAAAGTTTGTAGATTTCTCTGAAATACTGATAAAAAAGGTTTTTTCACTTCATTGGTGACTGGAACAATTTCCATGTCAGGTGGTACAACCAATGTAATAATGTGAAATGTTATTTTAACATCAAATTATTTACCTTATTCACAAATAAAAGAAATGAAACACACAAAATGAAAATGTACGAGTCACTACAGACACTTGAGAGGTACTTGCCAATAATTTCACACAGAAAAAATAACAGGAACATATAAATATATTTTCATATATTTGGTTGCACCACCTGACATTTTTGGGTGCTCAAATTAAAAATACTAAAAAATAATGAACCTAAAAACTTTGAAATGTTGGTCAACTACTGAAATCTGTTAGAAAACATAATTCTTCTCTCAGAAATATGTTTTTTTACCATCAAAGAACTTTTTAAAAATACGTTTTTAGACCCTCTTTTTGTCATTGACCCATATGCAAATAAAAAAAAATCTAGTTTTTCATAATTATATATTTTTCTGGCAGAAATGGGTTTCTATAGAAAAAGATTCATCACCACTATAAAGGACATTTTCAGGTTTGTAGTTTTCACCTGGTGACAACAACCAGTAGGTGGCGCTCTCCTCAAACACATCCACTAACAAAAACAATCACAGCAGCTGCTGATGTGATACAGGAAAAAATAAGTGTTGAATAAATATATAACAGAAATAAATCACTTTATTTCTGACTGGAAGAGTAATTTAGAGTATCAGCTCCAAATCATTCAAATCTTTGACAAAAACTTAAAGTTCATGGAACATTTGAAATTCAGAGTTTTTGTTTGACAAATGTTCTTTGTGTTAAAAAAGAAGCTATAAAAAAGTTTCACATAAAAATAGATTGAATTTTGTGGAATAAAATAAAATAAAATAAAAAAAGGTCCAAATTTTGAGACATAAAGTCCAGATTCTGGGTCAGTTAAGTCAAAATTCTGAGATAAAAAGTTGAAATTCTTTGGAAACAAGTCATATATTTGAGATTAAATGACAAAGTTTTGAGATAAAAGGTCAATATCTGGAGATATTTAAGTTAGAATCCAACCATAAAATGTCAAAAATTTGAGGGACAAAATCAAAATTTTGAAACATAAGCTCAGAATTCTGAGGCAAATAAATAAAATAAAATGATGAGATAAAAAGTCATATTTTTGAGATTAAAAGACAAAATTTTGAGACTAAAATGTGAAATGTTGAGTAAAAAAAGTCAAAATTTTGAAGAAAACAAGGCAAAATTTTTGTCAACAAATTTTTTGAGGAAAAAAAATCAAACTGTGACCAAAAAAAGTAAAATAGTACTTAAAAAAAAAAAAAAAAAAATCCAGTGTTTCACCATCATGTTTTTTGCTGATGGGAATTTGCTTCCAAATATTCATCGACACTTTAAAAGTCGTTTTTAGGTTTGTAGATTTCACAGTCAAGATGCAAAAAAAAAAAAAAAGATGTTGAATCAATATGTACAAAATTGTCCAGCATGATTAAAACGAAAACTTCCACTTTCCTCAGAGCTTCAATGACTCCTTTAGCCTGGATTTATTTTTGAAAAATAAAGAGAAAGTGATAAAAGATCAGATGGTAAAAATTAAACAATAAGTAAAAGTTCAGAGTTCTTGTTCAATAATTTTCACCTGTTAAAAACTTTATCAGGTTTAATTTAAGAGTTTGATGTTTCAACAGGTGATTTAGGTCAGAAAAATAAAGAAAGTGAAAGTTTATTTTTCTCTACAGAAGAAACAAAGTCCAGTCAGAGCTGTGACTCTCTGACGCCTCTAGAGGGCGACAAAACTCTGTGACAGGAAACAAGAATCCAGGGATGAAGCTGCTCATCATCATCATCATCATCATCATCATCTTCATCATCATCTTCTTCATCATCATCTATGAGCAGAGCCTGAGGTCACTGAGGTTAAAGACGTTCAAACAGACGCTGTGCAGCAAAAAAATGTGTAAACTATAATGACTGAGCATGTTTTTGTAGTTTGTATCTAAGTCTGTGTCATTTAAACACTTTTACCCAAACTTTACATATCAAAGAACAAAATACAACGGCAATAAAAAGCAAGATAATTCCCCGTACAGGAGAGAATTAGAGCGACTGAAAAAGAAAAGAAACAGATCTAATACAATTTTTTTATGCTCAATCTGAGATTAAAGTTGAAATTTTGAGGAGAAAAAAAGTCAGAACTCTTAAGATTTAAGCCAGAATTATAAAATTTGAAGTCAGAATTATAAGAAAAAAGAGCAGAATTCTGTGATTAAAGTCAAAATTCTAAGATTTAAACCAGAATTATAAAATTTAAAGTCAGAATTCAAAGATTTAACCCAGAATTATAAAATTTAAAGTCAGAATTCAAAGATTTAACCCAGAATTATAAAATTTAAAGACAAAATTCTAAGATTTAAACCAGAATTATAAAATTTAAAGTCAGAATTCTAAGATTTAAACCAGAGTTATAAAATTTAAAGTCAGAATTTTAAGATTTAAGCCAGAATTATAAAATTTAAAGTCAGAATTCTAAGATTTAAGCCAGAATTATAAAATTTAAAGTCAGAATTCAAAGATTTAAGCCAGAATTATAGAATTTAAAGTCAGAATTCTAAGATTTAAGCCAGAATTATAGAATTTAAAGTCAGAATTCTAAGATTTAATCCAGAATTATAAAATTTAAAGTCATTTTTTTAAGATTTAAACCAGAATAATAAAATTTAAAGTCAGAATTATAAAATTTAAAGTCAGAATTCTAAGATTTAAACCAGAATTATAAAATTTAAAATCAGAATTCTAAGATTTAAGCCAAAATTATGAATTTTATAGTCAGAATTATAAAATTTAAAGTCAGAATTCTAAGATTTAAACCAGAATTATAAAATTTAAAGTCAGAATTCTAAGAAAAAAGATCAGAATTCTGTGATTAAAGTCAGAGTTTTGAGGGGGAAAAAGTCAGAACTCTGAAATTAAAGTTAGAATCCAGAATTCTGACTTTTATTCTCAGACTTTTTTAGAAATTATTTTGACCTTTATTTTCTTCAGTGGCCCTTTGCTCTCCTGTTTTCCTCGTCTGCTTCTTTTATTAGTTTTTGTTTTATGCTCACTCATCGTTTTGAAGGACGTCCTGGTATAAAAGTTGTGTAACTTTTAATGATCGGCTCAGACTGAGGTCGTCTCTGAAAATCAAACTTTACTTTTTTTAATTCTGACTCAAATTAAAACGTTGTCACAGAATTTTTTTTTTCTCTGACGTTTGTTTGTGGAGCTGCAGAGTTTTTATAAAGTGTTTTATTTTTTTAATTAAACGTTGGTTAAATCTTAGTTTTGTGGTTTGTGTTAGTGAAACGTTTGTTAGCTGCTGTTTGAGAGACGGTGATTCTCTGAAGGTCACAGTTTCCTGATAAAATCTTATCGTCTGTTTTTACTCGTTAATAATCCTGAATCTTATCCCTCATTTATCTGAGTTTGTAATAGGTCAGAAGAACAAAGTTATAAAACACAGAGACGCTCACAAACTGACTCTGGAGACGTTTAACTCTTTTATCTCTTTGGCCTCGTTTCAGCTGCTGTGATGTCACACGACAGGTGAAGCCTGATTGGTTCCTTTCATGAAGAATATTCTGACAGAGTTACTTTAGTTTGATTAAACATAAAAATATTCTTCACCGAACTTTTCCTAACGTACAGAAAAATTAACAGTAATATGTGTTTTTGCCGATTCACAATCAAAACTTAAATTAAAAAGAGGAGCTAAAGGCTAAAACAGAAGCTAAAGGCTAAAACAGGAGCTAAAGGCTAAAACAGGAGCTAAAGGCTAAAACAGGAGCTAAAGGCTAAAACAGGAGCTAAAGGCTAAAACAGGAGCTAAAGGCTAAAACAGGAGCTAAAGGCTAAAACAGGANACTCTGGAGACGTTTAACTCTTTTATCTCTTTGGCCTCGTTTCAGCTGCTGTGATGTCACACGACAGGTGAAGCCTGATTGGTTCCTTTCATGAAGAATATTCTGACAGAGTTACTTTAGTTTGATTAAACATAAAAATATTCTTCACCGAACTTTTCCTAACGTACAGAAAAATTAACAGTAATATGTGTTTTTGCCGATTCACAATCAAAACTTAAATTAAAAAGAGGAGCTAAAGGCTAAAACAGAAGCTAAAGGCTAAAACAGGAGCTAAAGGCTAAAACAGGAGCTAAAGGCTAAAACAGGAGCTAAAGGCTAAAACAGGAGCTAAAGGCTAAAACAGGAGCTAAAACAGGAGCTAAAGGCTAAAACAGGAGCTAAAGACTAAAACAGGAGCTAAAGGCTAAAACAGGAGCTAAAGGCTGAAACAGGAGCTAAAGGCTAAAACAGGAGCTAGAGGTTAAAACAGGGGCTAAGGACAAAAACAGGAGCTAAAGGCTAAAACAGGAGCTAAAGGCTAAAACACAAGTTAAAGGCTAAAACTGGAGCTAAAGGCTAAAACAGGAGCAAAAGGCTAAAACATCGATGTTTATACTTAGACTGCAAGTGAGCAGAGATTGGTTCTTTATTTGCGTTGACTATGTTTTTTTTATAAGCAAGCAGGGTCTGACACTGAAAAGACGCCATATTGTTCTGCTTTAATACTGTCTTTATTTTGTCCCTCTGAGGCCTCCGTAGTATCTCTACATGATTTTTTAGCTCAAATCAAACCTGTTTTTCTTTCCCTGGTGTTTTCTTTAACTCTATTTCAGCCTCTGTCTGAAACACTTGCTTCTGTCTCTTTAAGACTCCCTGCTGCACGGACCCTCTTCCCTCTGATTGGTCAGCTCTCTGGAAGCCTGTCAGGGTCAGACCTTGGTGTTTGAGGCCCCCGGTTAGTTTAGTTTGAACAGTTCATCCATGTTTACGACACAGGAACACGATAAAATGAGTTTTTAAAGAGGGGTGATGAAAATGAACCCCAGCTTTAACGTTTGCTCGTCGTCTCCTGAGCGTGAGCCGCAGTGAAAGTTCACGCTCTGGTTTATGGCGGCGTCATAAACACGATTATAAAAACCTGTGAGCGGCTGAAAGAGGCGACTCAGAGGGAGCAGGCGTCAGGGTGAGTAACTTCTTCTTTTTATCTTCAGAGACTTTAATCCTCACGCAGGAAATATTCTGGATTTAAAGTTTCTCTTATTTCTGTTTTTTTTTTCTGTTTCAGATGAAGCTGTCTGTGTTGTTGCTGTCGGGGCTGTTGGCTCTGTCTTCAGCCAGTCTGCATGAAATCTTAAAGAAAAGTGCTCAGCACAGAAAAGGTGAATCTCACTGAAATCAAAAATAAACCTGTAAAAGTCTGTTATATGAATAATATTAATAATAATAATAATCATCAACTTTGGTCGCCAACCCCGGCCACACCAGTTAAGCTACAATAAACCCTTTAATAACTTTTCAACATCAATGTGTCTAGTGTATCACTATTTAATTTACAGATTATCTGAAAAAAAATGCAGGACAACTTTGTTTTATTTGGTATATTTGACCCTATAAATCCTCAAAAACCGACATTTAACTCAAAATTCAAAATTCCTGTTCAGGATCGACTGTGATCACAAGAGACTTTTTTTTTTTTTTTTTTAAATAAGTTTTGACACGATAACACAAAAAATTCCAGACCTGAAGCTCAAAGAATCAGCTGGAAAATTAAACACCTCAATATCAAAATTCAACTTTAACTAAGATTTCGAGGCATTATGATGAAACATTATAACTAAAGTTTTTTTTAAATATTAAAAAAAAACATAGAAGAAAACTTGACTTGTTATGAGATTTTTATTTCTTCTTTGGCCCATATTAAGTCACAATTTTGAAATATCAAATAATCAACATTTTGAAGTAAAAATACAAATTTGGAATAATTTTGAGATTAAAAGTCAAAATTAGGACATAAATTAAAACAGAGAGAAATTCAAGATTGCGATAAAGAAAAAATTATGTGAAAAAAAGTCAAAACTATGTTGAAAAAAGTTAAAACTATGTTAAAAAAAGTCAAAATTATGTGGGAAAAAAAGTTAAAATTATGTGGAAAAAAGTTTAAATTATGACATAATTGGGATTTATAGATAAAAAAGTCAAAATTTTGTGATAAGTTCAAAATTATTAAAAAAGAGTCAAATTTTAGATAAAAAGACTTTTCATCTGAGAACTTTAACCTTTTATATCCAAATTTTTAATTCTTATCTTAAAATTTCAACTTTATATGGGAAAAGAAAATGTCAACAAAGCCAGTTTCTTATTTTTATATTTTTAAATGGCACAAGTAGGCTTCCATACAAAATTTGTTTACATTTTATAAATGTTACTTCAAACAGTTAAGGAGTGTTTTAAATAAATGTTCTGAAGTTTCTTTGTCGTCTTTGAGGATCTTTGGGTATTTTTGGTAGGATCTCACTGGGGGAGGGGGGGGATTAGAGCATGGTGACCCTAATATGATTAATAATATTTATTAACATTAATAAACTTTTCCTCCCTGTCTCCTCAGCCCCCCTGCTGAACCCTGACCTGGAGGGTCTGGTTCCTGAGTCCAGCGGAGACGCCGTGGTCGAGGCCCCCCTGACCCCCGTGGACCTGGGGGGTCAGGAGAGTCTCCCCGACTCCTTCCTGTTCGGGGACAACGTGAACCTGGAGTGGCTGAGCTGGAGCGGCGCCCTGCCCAACGGCGCCGTCGCCATCTACAACGGCTACACCGAGCGCACCGACTACGTCTGCAAGTACAAGTGCGAGGCGGGTTTCTACAACGCCGCCCTGGGCCCCTACTGCCGCTACCCCTACGGCGACCGCGAGTACTACGCCCCCGAGTTCGAGATCCTGGCCAACAAAGACAACTTCGAGTTCCTGGAGTGGAAGGAAGACTCGTACGGGTCGGTGCCCAAACACGCCATCAGGACGTGCGCCGGGGTCGGGATCTACGTGGGGAAGAACAAGTACGGGCTGGGGAAGGTGGTGCCGCAGTTCGAGGCGTTCTTCCTGCCCTGGGAGGGCGACGAGTACTGGTACAAGAAATACCAGGTCCTCGCCGTCAACAGGGACGCCTACACCCAGCACATCTCCGACGTCAAGTACGCCATCGACGAGGTCGCCATCTTCCAGTATCCTCCCGAGACCATGCGCATCTCCGGCGTCACCAACAACGAGTGCCAAACCGTCACCAAGACCGTCACCATCTCCAAGACCACCGAGGTCGAAACCACCTGGAACATCGGCCGAGCCACCATGCTGGGCGTCGCCGGCAGCATCACCGCCAAGATCCCCTTCATCGGCGAAGGCGGCGTGGAGCTGAGCGGCGAGAAGACGCTGCAGTTCTCCAGAGGAACCACGGTGACGGAGGCCCTGAGCCACTCCGTGTCCGTGGAGCTCAGCGTGCCGCCGAACCACTACTGCCGCGTCCGCATGGAGGGCCGCAAGATGAAGGCCGACATCCCGTACACGGCGCGGCTCAGCCGCACGTACCGCAACGGAGAGACGCAGTGGACCACCGTCACCGGGAAGTACGACGGCGTCCAGATCGGAGAAGTCCGCGCCGTCGTGGACCGATGTGAACCCGTCGCTGACGCCAAACCGTGTCCGTGAAAGACTGAAACAGAAACAAACGTTTGACGATTAAAACTGTCACAATAAAATAACGTGAAACAACTCATCTGTGTTTGCTCCTTCAAAATAAAACTTTATACCTAAAATGAGAAAAATAAAACAGTTTTCTTTTCTTTCACTCTTTCACATCAATTTAAGAATCTGTCTTTAATCATGATTTAACACCACAATTTTCAACATTATCAAATATTTTGAAATAACATAATAAAAAAGTTGAAGAAAATTTGTAAAAAATTAGGAATAAAAGTCGAAATTTTGAAATTGAAAAACTGGAATTAGAAATTGAAATTCACGATAAATAGTTTAAAAAATTTAAAGTGATAATTGAGGATGGAAGTAGAAACTTTGAAACAAAAGAACTTAAGGTAAAAGTCAAAATTTTGAAGAACAAAATGGGAAATTCTGATGTTTTTAATCAGCTTTATAGAATTATTTCCTTCTGAATATTTTCTCTTTCAGTGTTTTATTCTTCTTAGGACAGAAACCATAATAAACAAAGCAAAAGTCAAAAGACAAAATTACAACATCTCATCTCAAAATTTTTACTTTTTTAGTTAATAAGTTCAACTTTTTTCTCAAAATCTTTATCATTTGTCAGAATTTCCACTGTTTCACCCAAGATTTTGAATTTCTAGCTCAAATTTTAACTTTTGCCTCAATAATTTGACTTATCTGTAAATTTCAACTTGAATCAAAATTTTGACCTTATCCTAAAATTCTGACTTTTCATCTAAAATATTTGACTTTTTTGTCTCAGAATTTCTACTTTTTCTCAAGATTTGACTTTTCTAAATCAAAATTTCACATTTTAATGTCTTTTTTTTTTACTTTTGCCTCAATAATTTGAGTCACTATCTCAAAATTTCTACTTCTTGTGTCAAAATTTTGACTTTATTATCTTGGAATTTTTACTTTGCATCTTAAATATTTGTCTTTTGTCTCGTAATTTCTACGTTTTCTCAAGATTTTGACTTTTTCTTTTCTGAAATTTCACAATTTTACCTCAAATTTTTGACAGTTGCAACAGTACTTCAGTGTTTCAGTTCAGAATTTTGACTTTTTGTAAACAAATTTAAACTTTTCTCAAAAATGTCACTTTTATCTCAAAATTTTGACTTTTCATTTTGCAATTTAAACTCGTTATCTTAAAATTTTTTACTTTTATCTCAATAATTTCATTTTTCATCTCAAAATTTTGACCTTATCATCTCCAAATTCTAACTCCATATCTCAATATCTTCACTGAATATCTCATTTTTTGGGGGCCAAAAAAATTTGAGAAAGCAAATATTTCATTTTTAGTTGTTGAACTGGTGTAAATGTGCTTTGATTATAAAACTTTACCACACGCTGAAATAAAAAGAAAATATAAATAGGATGTGTCATAAATTTCCAGACAAAGGTAAATGTATTTGGATCAATGAGGTGACGTCCCCTTTTTTTGTGTCTGAGTGTAATATTTCCTTCCATCATGAATTGAGTATTTCATCACATGTATTTCTTTATTCTATGAAACCTGTGTTATTTGAACACATCTTTAAACTATTAAAATATAACATGTTTTTTTGTGTTTTGGTTCCTCAAACCCCCAAAATGTCAGGTGGTGCAACCGTCCTGACAAGTATCCACAGTAATTAAACTCTAAAAATTGAATGTCAGTTATTGTAAATGGAAATTAAAAATACAGTGGCATTATTTTATGCTTGAACCTTTTTAAATAAAACATTCTTTGCAAATAAAAAGAATTTTAAAGCTGTTGAGAAATGTAAAAAACTTTTGTCCCGTAATTTTCACCTTGTCAAATGTCAGGGTGGTGCAACCGTAACATTAGACTTTTATTTTAAAGTGAAGAGAATAAAACAGGAAACAGGAAACTGCATCAGCCAGAGGAGCCCAAATGACATTTGTGACCAAGTGGAAAAGTTTGTAGATTTCTCTGAAATACTGATAAAAAAGGTTTTTTCACTTCATTGGTGACTGGAACAATTTCCATGTCAGGTGGNCTCCAGAAATTTAACCAACTGTGGATCATTATTAGTCACAATTATATGATTTTAAAGATTTAAAACCCCACTAATCTAATGAGTAATAAGAGGAATAATGTTCCTCTAACTGTTCCTGTGTGTTTAGATGAGGTGGTGTGTCGCTGTCGCCCTGACGCTGCTGCAGCTCTGCAGCCAAACGCTGCAGTCGGAGCCGCAGCTCTACATCTCACAGCTGCAGGACGGGGAAGTCCAACACAGTGAGTCTGATTAAAACAGTTTATTTTAAAGTCCCAGTGAGGAGTTTCTGACTGATCCTGAAAAAGTCTCATATCTGGGTCAATGACAAAAAGAGGGTCTAAAAACGTTTTTTTAAAAAGTTCTTTGAAAATGGATAAAAACATATTTCTGAGAGAAGAATTATGTTTTCTAACAGATTTCAGTAGTTGACCAACATTTCAAAGTTTTTAGGTTCATTATTTTTTAGTATTTTTAATTTGAGCACCCAAAAATGTCAGGTGGTGCAACCAAATATATGAAAATATATTTATATGTTCCTGTTATTTTTTCTGTGTGAAATTATTGGCAAGTATCTCTCAAGTGTCTGTAGTGACTCATACATTTTCATTTTGTGTGTTTCATTTCTTTTATTTGTGAATAAGATAAATAATTTGATGTTAAAATAACATTTCACATTATTACATTGGTTGTTCCACCTGACATGGAAATTGTTCCAGTCACCAATGAAGTGAAAAAACCTTTTTTATCAGTATTTCAGAGAAATCTACAAACTTTTCCACTTGGTCACAAATGTCATTTGGGCTCCTCTGGCTGATGCAGTTTCCTGTTTCCTGTTTTATTCTCTTCACTTTAAAATAAAAGTCTAATGTTACGGTTGCACCACCCTGACATTTGACAAGGTGAAAATTACGGGACAAAAGTTTTTTACATTTCTCAACAGCTTTAAAATTCTTTTTATTTGCAAAGAATGTTTTATTTAAAAAGGTTCAAGCATAAAATAATGCCACTGTATTTTTAATTTCCATTTACAATAACTGACATTCAATTTTTAGAGTTTAATTACTGTGGATACTTGTCAGGACGGTTGCACCACCTGACATTTTGGGGGTTTGAGGAACCAAAACACAAAAAAACATGTTATATTTTAATAGTTTAAAGATGTGTTCAAATAACACAGGTTTCATAGAATAAAGAAATACATGTGATGAAATACTCAATTCATGATGGAAGGAAATATTGCACTC
>RPOG01006310.1:4805-24892 GCA_008086565.1 Thalassoma bifasciatum | reverse complement strand
TCGCCTTTAAACTCCTGATTTCTTCTCACATGTTTTATCTGTACATGATTTGATTCAGTGTTCTCTTCACTATCTTTACTTTTCCTCTCGGGTCTCAGTCGATGCCTATTTGCTGTTTGTTTTACTCCTCTTGGCTAATCACGCTGAAAGTCAGCTCAGCTCTGAATGTTTGCCTAAGATCAGGTTCGGGGGGGGGGGGGGCTCTATCTCAAGGCCAGCTGCAGCTGAAACTTTAACTCTACTGCTTCAAATAAAAACCAAGAGCCCTCGATCAATGAGGTCACTGTCTGGCCCCCCAAGACGGTCAGGGAGGTGAAACTCCATCTACTCCCATGACATCAGAGCGGTTAAGTCCTGCCTCGCTCCTCCTGCGCGCTGGCGGTATTAAGCTAAGTTGTGCTGAACGCTACACAAGTCATGAGACCGCTTGTTGTGAATGTGCTCATTGTTTGCTCGATCACTGATCTCTCAAATCATACTTTTAAAACAACCAGAGGGGGGTGTTTTAAAGTTCTTGTGATAAGCAAGTCTGCAGACAATGGGGCCATGCTCATCATGCAGATCACATAATAGGAGTATTTGCATACGCAGCACAAGCAGGAATATTTATAAGCCTGTGCTATATTTAAAGCAACATCCAGCATCATTAGAGCAGAGTGAGAGCTCCTCTCTTCTCCATCCTACCGTACAGTAATCTTTGGCATCACCCTGCCTCCCAGGTTTGGGTTTGATACTTAGCACAATGAATAGACCATCTCTTGTCCGCTTCTAAGGAAATCATCTCATTTGTAAGAATGTGGACACTTAAGAGATTGACTTTGTATTCTCTAGCAGCTGTGATCGTTGGAAACTGAAAGAATTCTGCCTGCTATGTTGAGAGTACAATTGGTTTCAGGGAAAATTATGTTTAACCAGACTAAACTCTGGAAAAAGAAGCTGGCATACCTTCAAAAGTCTTGCCCAGCTGAGGTTGGTTTGGACAGTTAGTTTCTGTATCACATAGTCTGCTTTCATGTCATTTAAAATGAAAGATGCATCCAAGTTTCAGAGCAGTGCTCTACCATCTTTAGATGAGTTAATTCGTAATCCTCTCCTGTTGTCTCTGCATCTTCCCAGGTCTTCTGAGACACACCAGAACCCTTGAAGTTCTCAGCTTTGATGCAGCACAGGTAGATGGATCTATTTATTCCCAAACACAGCTCTAAATTTATCTTTTCTGTGTGTCTCACAGCGCCTCATCAGTGTGTTACGTTTGAAGATGAGATACAGGTGCAGGCTGGGTAGACAAAGATGTCTTCTTGCAGAAACAGGCGATTGAAGAGAGATTGAGTCCTAGATGCTCACCCAAAACGAAACAACTGACTCATCCCTGGCGCAGAAGTGCCAGAAAAAAGGCCAGAGTTGCTAACTACTTCTGCTTACTAACTTACAGAAGGGGGAACCCTGTCTGTTTAGATGTCTGCAAAAGAAGCAATCTAATTGGTGGAAAATGGGAAAAACACTAGGGAGTAGCAATAAAAGTATGTTTGAGGTGTCAAAAATGGTCTTTAAAACAACAAAAATGGGTGAAGAGGGGAAAAAAATTGAAGAAAAGTTGGAAAAAGGAAAAACCTTTCAGAGGCCTGACTTTTCTGTTTAAAATATCCACTTTTTTTATAGATCTTGTATAATCCTCTAAATTTCTGAGACACTAAATTTTGGGTTTGTATTATCTGTAAGCCATAATCATAGACATAAATAAATCAAGGCTCGAAATAATTCAACTCACTTCATATGAAATGAGTCTATATGATATCTGGGTTCCACCTTCTGAAATGAGTGAGAAAAATATTGAACTTTTTCATGATTTTCTACTGTTTAAGACATACCTGTTTATGCAAACAGATTTTCTTATTTCTAATTTTTGTTTTCCTGTTGGTAGACACAAGCGATGCAGGTTCTAAATATTTTCCGTGATCGAACTCTGAAAATATTAACAATTGACACAAAACTGCTTGATACAAACCGACGCAGATCACATTATTCCAGTGTCCAGTTTTCTGCCCATTTTTATCTTGTGTCAAGTTGACCTGTGGAGTCCCCCAGGGGTCTGTCATCAGATCACTTCTCTTTTTTATTGACATATAACCCCTGGTTCATGTCACCTGCTGCCATAATGTGAGTTCCTGCTGTTATGCAGATGAGACCTCACTGTACCTATCTTTTAACCCCAATGGTTTTAACCTGGTATGAACTCATGTGCATCTTGCTGACGTATTATTAAGATCATTTTAAAGGTATTTTCTGCCATTTTCACCGCTGTGTTCTCTTCTTTTCTCTCCTCATCAGTGAACCCGCTTCAAGATGACGGAAGAGGTGATTGTCATCGCCAAGTTCGACTACATGGCCCAGCAGGACCAGGAGCTGGACATCAAGAAGAACGAGCGCCTCTGGCTTCTTGACGACTCCAAGTCCTGGTGGAGGGTTCGGAACGCCACGAACAAAACAGGCTTTGTGCCGTCTAACTATGTGGAGAGGAAAAACAGTGCGAGGAAAGCTTCTATCGTCAAGAATCTCAAAGACACACTAGGTATGACATCAGGATTTATGCATTGTGGAATTCTATCTGTGGAAATATCCTCAGTGCAAACATTACTGTAATGTTCCTGCTTTTTGTGTCATACAGCTGATTCTAGCATCAGGTAATTATTTGGGCCGAAACTCCCTCAATCACATCAAACACATCGTCTTTAATGTAGCGTATGATTGGCCAAAATGCTGAAAGCTTCCTGCTTCTCCCTGCACACTTAGTGTCTGATTGCAGAGCATGTAGCGCAATGCGAAGGGATTTTGTTTTACTGGTAGAGTGGTTTCATATTTCTTTAATTCTAGTTGTTCTTTGGAGATTGAGTACCGTTCTTTACTTTCTGTTTGGGTATGATGATGGCAGCTGTGCGTGTCCTCTTCACCCTCCTCCATCCATCAGGGTCCGTACTGCTCAGGTGTTGTCTGCTCTGACAACACAATAGTTATATTTCTGGGCACTGTTCTTTGCCAAGGGCCTCATTTGCCTGTGTGCAAGCCAAATGTAACTCTGTTTGTAAGCCAAGGTTACCATTCATCTTTACTTAATTCTTCCTGATGACAGGCGCTCATGAGAATTCAAGATCTCCACTCTGACCACTGGCATCCTGTCAGGAATACAGACGCAGTAACTCTGTACCCACTTAATGAGCATTTATATCATGTTTTTTCTTCTGTTTCTTATGATTCAACACTCTAATCTCTCAACTTGTACTGCTCTGCAGGGCATCGTTGTCCCGGCTAAGAGCATTACCGGATAACCATGTTTGTTGGTGTGCTCCGGCCACGTTTGTTTGGCAAAGATCTCATTAGATTAGGTTAAAGGTTTGTGTTGTACAACAGCATTTGTTACAGCGACTTAAAAGCACACCAAACAGGCCTGTGTACTAATGGCATTGTTTTAGAAAGGCTTAGAGGGTTGTTCTGGCTGTGAAGATAACACATTGCTGCTTACAGTACAGCAGCTTTTCTCTCAGCCTCCTTAGCCAGCACTCTGTTATGAAGCTCTTTAGACAACAACAGCACGTCTAACCACACTAATGAGACCGCCAACACGTGGAGCCTTATCTCTTCCATTATCTTTGTGGTGGTGGTGCTGAACTTCAGTGATCTGAAGATTGACCTGCCAAAGGAAGCCCTCCCTGCGCCCCCAGAGTTGCGTTTCTCTGCGCTGAGGACTGAAAGATGTGGGGGTTGTGCTGTGGGTGCTCCTAACCAGAAGTGTGTCATCAATTTCTGGCTTTATCGCACACAGCAGAGTCTTTAGGAGAGTTTATCTGTCAGACATGTGAACTGCGGGTTCCTTTTGGCTTTGCAGTGTTTTCCTTTTCATGTCTGTTGTGACACCAGAGGAGAGTTGTTCCGAAATGCCCTGATGAAATGTGATCCATGCATGTTCATCCATGCCCTGATGAACACTGACTCCAACTGACAAGACTTCTCAAAGGCCCTGTGGAGACTTTTTGAGGGATCTTGAAACTGTCCCAATTCTATATTTTCCTGTTTATAATCAATGATTCAACATAAGATTATCAAGGCAAAAATAGCTCACTTCTAGATGCTCTATCTCAGTATCTGAGCAACCACAAGTCCAAAGGTCCCAAATAGGATTAATCAAAACATTCAGCAAGTCTATGTAAGTTTGTAAATGAAAATCAACTGGTGTTTCCAAACAAAATTAAAGGGATTGTGAAGACTATCTGTTTATATGTAGTGACGCCTTTTGCTGGGACCTGTGTATTTCTGGGACAAAGACTCTGCTTCCCATGAGCATTCAATGACATCACAAGGCATGTATTTATTTTTTAAAATGAATGTAGATCAGATTGCCTTTTTAACACTACTTTTCTTTGTTCAAGACAACTTTTTACTGGATACAACGCAACAAGGTAATGTATTAATTTGCAGTTATGTAGTTACGTATAAGTACTGTAGTTTAGTAAGGCCTTATCTAGCACTAGTAAGAGCCCAGTGCCCTAAGATGTATCTGTAGCATGTAATGTTACTACATCCTGGTTAAGTCCTACCTGTGCTCATCTACCAACTACAGCCTCACCAAGCAGAGCTAGTGCAACTTTACTCTTCATTTTGTTGATAGACTCTCATGTTTGAACAGCCCATTGCAGTTTAAATGCTGCATTTGAGTTGGAATGAAAATGATCAAAAATAGCCTAGCCAGTGTTTTAGCCTTTGGCCTGTGTTTTAGCCTCTAGCTTGTGTTTTAACCTTTAGCCGGTGTTTTAGCCTTTAGCTCGTGCTCTATCACTCTCCCATTTAGCTTTTATCTGCTCTTCTTATCTTTTTCTGTTAAATAGTCCAGCTCCAGTGTCCACCATTACTCCAAATAAATTAAAGAAATTTTTCAGCAGAGTAAAACACAGATCTCTTTTCTTACTGCTCAACTTGGTCAACCAGTGTGGTATTGTCCCAGAGCGATCAACAACTTAAACAAATCAGTCCTGTCCAACCCAGTCTGGTAGCTGAGACATAACATTTAGAAATAAACTATTTTTGTGCTGACAATCCCATTTTTTAGTTGTAGACTACAATCAGGCTTGTATCTAGAAGTGAGGCTTTTACAAGATCATTTCGAAAGTCCTCTCAGTCCCTTTAAAGGCAGTAAGCAGATTGTGTTCTTGAAAGTGTCTCGCTTTTATGTTTCCACCTCATAAGCCACTATTAAATCCACATCATCAGCAGTAAAATCACTCATTTCAAATTAATATCTCTCGGTATCTATTCATAGGTCAGCCCCGGGTCATGAGTGGCGCTAAATATGGCTGACTACTAAACTACGCTAGAAACTTAATTTATAAAGTTTGATTGCTGTGACATTATATAGTGCTACATAACTAGCTATGAATATAAAAAATATGCTCTTGCTTTGTGTCCTAGAGAAATTTGTCAAGATCACTAAAAAGATCATGATGAAGATAGTTCATCTCATTCCAAAACAAATGCACATCTTTACAGGAGTGAAGGTGAAATGGGTGATAGTGCTACACCCAACTGATTGTCTTCACACCTTGTGCCTTAAAGCAAAGAAAACTGTTATGTTTTCTTTTGTTACGTGTTGTGTGTATGCATGTGTGCGTGAGGCTCAGTGGAAAGGTTTGTGTTGTCATGTACAACATCCACAGAGCCTTCCAACAACTTCCCACCTGTCACTACCTCTGTTGATCAAATATCCTCAGGTGAACAGCTGCAGACGCAACACACACTCACATGCACACACACACACACACAGAGTCTCAGGTCTCATAAAACACAGAGAGTAATGTAAAACATGAGCTAACGCTAAAAACTAGCCTCGTAAAATGCTAATACAATAAGAGCCAGCTTGTAAATACGTCAGCTTCATTTGTACTTCTTTATGACATATGAGCAGATTTCGGACACTTTAACTGTCAGAGCGTGGGTGGGTGTTCTGTGGGAGAATAATAACAGTCAGATGAACATGCTCTCATATGTTTTCTACAATGAAGTCTCTCTGAAAGCCGCCTTTTTCTGGGTGTGGAGTTGTATCATTCAGAAGAATGTGTGGATTCATGTTTCCTTGCACACTTATGAGTGTTTCTCTACAAACAACTGCAGTCATGTGACTCTGGAGCTCTTTCTGACTCATTCAGCCGTTGCAGCGTTCTCACAGATCCCTGGTGACTTCATTTATTTAACTCCCTACCTTTTGAAAAACACAAATCCCGGCAAAACGTAAACAAAAAAAAAAGCTGCTTCACTTTCCTTCTATCTCTCCTCTTTCATCTCTTGTCTTCCTCCGAGTCTGAACTTCACCACCAACCCTCCTCCCCCTCCTGCTCCCTCCCTCTTCCCCTTTCCATGAGGCCTCTGCACTCTGCCTTCCAGAGGCCCTCTCTGTCCCGCGCTCCCATTGGCTTAATCCCGACCACATGGTTGCCTGAGTGGGCTGCCCTGCTCCGCTATCCGCCCCAGCTCTTCTGGGTGTTCACATGGAATAACTCCACAGCTGCAGTGGGAAGAAGGCGAAGGGGCCGGGAGAGAGAGAGAGAGAATGGACATGGCTAACCTATTCAAACATTTCTTTCGTGAGTTTTCAAACTGTTTCTACTCTTTGGAGAAGTTGTTTTGTCATTTCCAAGAAGCGGGAGCACTTTTTTTCACCTCTCTGATCATGAAGTAGCTTTGTTTTTTGATCTTTTCTTTTGATTTTCACTTTATTTCTCTGTCTGTCTGGCATCATGGTTCACTGAAAGAATGTCATAATTAGAGAACGAGGATTTATTTGTGCTAACGTGTTGAGAAAGTAGAACGTGTGTCTTCAGTCTTTTGAGGCTCTGTGTGTGTGTGAGTGTGTGTGTGTGTGGCTGCAGACTGGGTGGATATGCGTTTGAAAAGCTGAGCTGAAGCCTGTAATTGCCATAGCAATCCTTCTCTGTCTCTTTCTTTCAAACACACACAGGCAAATACACACAGGCAGTATCCTGTTTTGTTTTTTTGTGTTTTTGTTTTACTCGAGATTGTCCGAGTAAGTGGGTTTCAACTCAGCGGATCGTCTTCCTTTAAGTTTCTTCAGGAGTATCTCAAGATGTAGTCTGTTTCCTTTTCTGCTCCCCCTCAGGGCGAGCTTTCTGAAAAAAAGAAAAGTCCTCCACCCTTCTGCCACTCACGGGTTACAGTTGAAGGGACGCGGGGTGCTCATGTAGAACACTGTTGTCATTGTGCCGGAGGGTGGGGGGGTTCCTCTGCTGATTGATAGGACCCTGGCGCCCATCTCCTGCACCTCGCTCGACTATCACAGGAATGTCATTACCTCGGCAGCTCTGGGAGCCACGGATACTTTACAGCCACACTTTTTCAAAAGGCCTCAGCGCGCACCCTCGCTGTAATCTCACCTTGTAATTGTTGAGTGCTATCTCTTGTCTCTTCACACAAGAAGTGTGTGTGTGTGTGCTGAGAAGAACACAGCGTCAAGCTAAGAAACCTTGTGTAAACTGAGAGCTGTTAGCCTCTCTCTCTCTCTCTCTCTCTCCACCCTCTGTTTTCCTGTTCCTCAGCCTCCCCAGCGAGCGGAAACTCTAATTTGAGCCACATTTCTCCCTGAGTCTTTATGGAGCAGCGCTGGCTAGAGAGGAAGTGAGAAGTTGGGAGGAAGTTGAATCATTGTGCCGGGCTCTGGCAGGTTTCTGTCCTCCCGCTTCTTTCTTTTCATCCAGCTCACTTCGCATTCCTCCTCCAGAACAGAATCGACATTACCGTAATTATAACATCGGCAGGAGAGTCTCCAGCGTCAGCGTCACCCCCCGGCCTCTTTGTTTCACTCTGTCTTTGTTTTCCTGTGTCCTCTGCCATTAAGAGTTGCTTCAGAGGAAGTGAGCAGCGGTCTGGGCTTGTTGAGGACGAGCCAGGGGTGTTAACATGTTAGCAGGGAAGAGTGGAAACGTCAACAGGGCATCTCCACATGTCTTTTGAACCTGATCGCCTGCTGTTACCTCTGTTTCAGATTATTTTCTCCACTGTTTGATTAGCAGTAGAGCTGAGGTATAGCGTTGATTTCCTTCACAGCAATAACCTTGATAGTGGGAAAACAACTGCTTATTTTCTCTTCAGAGGCCAAAAATCTGACGGCTCCAGCTCTCAAAATGTGACTACTGTATTTACAGGAACATTAGACGGCTTTTTTTGTAAGGAGGAGAATCTCAAGCACAAAATCTATTCACTAATTCCTGATAAATCTAATAGTTCCCCCATGTTGACATAAAGACAGAAATCAGCTCAATGTCAGTGTAAAGTTGTTGTAGGTCTGTAATTCATGGAAATAATCTGTATGAATATCCAAGGTTTACCCAGAACCTCATTCTTTGTTTATATTTTCGCAGAGTGCAATTCATAATCGACAAATCAAATAGTTTATGTGATGACTCTCCTCTTAAAAAAGAGAAACTGTAAAACAATTTTTGATATTCCACAGACAGGGCAGACAGGGTGAATAAATCAAACACAACCCTGTGTTTATGAAGCAGCTGACCGCTCTCAGTGAATCAGCCTGAAGACAAACAATGAAGTCACATCTCCTGTTCATCTCCTCAGAATTTAACTCAACACCTCGAATCAAACAGCCACCTGATTAAAAAACACTAGAACTTATCATGATGCCTTTGCTGTAGTTGTGTGATATTGTTATGGATGGATAAGGAGGGAGAGAATTACAACAGGGGAAAAAAGAAATAAAGCCGTTTTACATCAGTTAGAAGCTCAAACCATCACTTTTGATCATTTTTCTCCTGATAAAACACAATTCTCAATCTCATTTTCATATTAAGGAACAGAGATTGTTCCATTAATTGTGGTATCAGATCAAATCAGTATTAGCTGATACCAAAGCCCAGGTTTTATTGTTGTGCCGAGGAATAAAAAGTTGGATCTGTGCATCCCAATTTGAAAGACTCTTCTTAGAAGGGTAGAGCAGTAGTTATAAATCAGTAAGATCTGTTTTTGAAACATGTATTCAGACAAGCTTTAGGGTATAAATCAGTGGCTTTCATTAGGAAATGAGAGACCTTTCCTATCTTTTGAATGATTTTATAATGAAGTTGTTTATCAGTCTGCAGTGCGGTGGAATAACACTGAGGTATTGTATCTGAAGTCTGGAGAAACCCGCAGAAAGGTTTCAGCAGATTTGGGTCACCAGAATAGAGGTGAAGGAAAATAGGTCAAGTGAAAAAGTTTGAACAGACATCTCAGAGGATAAAAACTCTGCTGTTTGAGTGTGAGATAATCTTGCCGGGTTTTCTGCAGTGACAATTAGGTTGTATCTGTTCTCAATAATTCAGCTACCTGTTGGTTTTACGATCAGGAGAGTTACACTTCCAACATTCCTGATCTGTGAAGACCAAATGGAGCCTGCTATCTCTATCCTCTCACACTGTCACAGGCGGCGATGCCTTTCTGTGTTTGAAGTCTCACACGGCTGAAGTTGAAAGAGCTTTTTGCACGTTTCCTGCGCAGCCATCAGTCAGCCGCGCGAGCAGTTCAATTGAAGCTGTCAGCCAAAAACCTTCCCAATTGAAGCCTCTGCCAACACACTGATGTGTGCGTTCCCTTTACTTTGTTTGACTCACCCTTTCTGACTGCACGTGGTGTAATTACATCTAATGTGCAAGTCTACTACAAGACCATATGGCTCAGGGTTGCATCACACGTCTGGTGGATGTGGGTGACACATTAGTGCCGGACTTTGAATCAGCAGGGACACATGAAAGCCTCAGCACTGATTTCGCGACAGTTGCTTCATACTCGTTCGGCAACCAGGTGAAAAAAGAAAGCTATTTCAGTCCTGACTTGTCACTTGCAGCACTGAAAACAAAACAATCCCCTGACAGACTCTGGTGACCGTGCTGCGTTCAAGTGCAGGGATGTTCCGACGCTGTCAGACAGCCTGACGCGGGGTGTTGTCACCCACAGAGGAAGAGGCCTGGAATGGAGGGAAGCCGAGGGGTCGAAAGGGCCCGGGCAGACAATGGCAGGGCAGCTAGCATGCTCAGGCTGAATTTAAAAAACAAAACTACTTCCTGTCTGTCACTCGCAGCCAAACAAAGCCTCCAGCACTTTCTTCTCCTCCTGCTGGCTCACCTCATCAGTTAACAAAAAGTGAAGTTTCCAGACGGCTCAAACAAAATACACGTTGAGGCCTATTGTGAGCATTGGTTGTGATTTAGCACCATCTGACGCAGCGTGACTTCCTTCCTCTGAGTCCTTCTCTCAGGAAAAGCAGGTGACGTCATAAAGTTTCCAGCTCACATGCTGCTTCGTTTCTCTGCAGTTGTTAAGACATTTCTCAGGTAGTAGCAAAGAGGCGGCTGGGTTTGCAGGTTTCAGGGGAGACACTGAGCAACAATGCAACCACACACGGATACACACACACACACACACACTCACTTTCACACAGCTGACAGTTATCAGGTCGAGACTTTAACAGGGGGAATATAGAAGCAACATGTTTGATTTGAGGTTTTTATCTTCCACTGCAAACTGAAAGAATTTTTTATCTTTTAGTTCAAGGGGTAAGTTTTCAAGTAGATTAAGCATATAATGATAATCCTGCTGAGACCCTCCCACAATGCAATGTCCCAGCTGACAGAGTTAGAAGTACAGTAGACAGATAAAAGTGCTCATACAGTGAAATAATCCTCCACAGACATTTTTCTGTGGCGACGTTTGCTCTCTTTGACGGAGCAATGAATGGATTTCTTTAAGCTTGTCTTGGCCTTGTAATAGGCCAGGAAAAAGTGTTGTTGACAGCCATTGTCATAATTTTGTTGGATAAATTAATACTCAAGTGGTAATTTTGAGTGTGCAACATGGAGGAAAAAAAAGCTTTTACAGTAATTTTATGATAGAAAATTTTGCTATAAATTTAGGATGGTCTTGGTGTTAAAAATATAATTAAACTCTGTCAGTAAGAAAATAATGAAATAGCCACAGCAGAAAATGTTGTTCGGCATTGGCAGAGAAGATTTGGCAAATCTTTTTCAATCAATTTTTTTGCAACCCATGTTCACAGCTCTGTTTTTGTATCCCACAACCATGCTCCCCACAGATGTGGTACCATTTAAAAGTACAATAAACAAGCTTTTCAAGGGGAAAATATTATTTCCTAGAAGCATTTCACTATGAGGAAACACAAGTTTGTTAACTTTGTGTGTAAAGTTTAGATGGTTTGGCATTGGACACTATTTTCCACCTGTATTTTAAACTCTAGACTCAGAAAACCTTGTAACTTCCTCATGTTTGATATGAAATGTGTTTCCTGCTAACATTAATCCTCTTGTTTAATGTTCTTAAGAGTCACCAAACATACCATGTCAAGGCCGGTATACTTTGAACATCGTCCCATGAGCGCGGCTCCATCAGATCACCAAAACCTTGGCCTGATATCAAAGAAGCTGCTGCCAGAATCTGTCACCGTCAGTCGAGCAGAATGCAGCTGCGTCCAGCGGTAAAGACGGTGGCCTTTACTCTGGCACCTCGCTGTGTGTTTGGTGTGACAGTCTGCAAAGATAAGAGCGGAAACACAGGCTCCCTGTTGTTTTTTGGCTGCCACACAGGTGAAGTCTCTGCAATTAAGTCAGAGCAGCATGACAGAAGGGCCCCCAGAGGAGCAGATGCCCTCAATAACAGCATTTATCTTCTTCCAGTGTCATTCACCTGTAGCTGTGCAGGCAAATCTTAACTTCCCTGAGATATGGGACATCTAGTCAAATGCAACAGTCTTGGTTGTTTTACTTTTTTAATGCAAAGTGTGGCCGAAGCAGGAAGTGGGGGAATAAAACCCCTGACAGGGGCACTGATAAGAGCCGAGTGTTGCTCGGTCACAGAGTTAAAACATGAAGCTCTCACTTGTCTAAGCTGGAGCTGAAGACAGTATTTATGCTGGGTTGACCTTTAACCTTTGTTTGGAGCTAACTAGGTCAATTCCAACTGCGCAGAAAACACATCCTGGGGCCTGCACCTGTGTGAACATGTTTGTTTTCTCAACAGGGACAAGAAGATGCTGTTTATGTCATTTAAAACCTGACAATTGAAAAGCAATTTGGGGTTTTTGAAGTTTTTTGCATAATTTTTAAAACTAAATTTTCCTATCTTGTCTTTCTATCCATTGAGTGATCAAGGCATCACAGAGGTGTAACCAAATCTTACCTTCCTGCACAGACATCACTTCTTAACACCCTCTCTGAAGTCTGTACTTATGCACTGTGCCCTGAGTAATAACAGGGTCTACCTGGAAGCAATTTGACATCGGCCTCTCAGCGCTACCATGAAATTTGTCTGCCCCTCTTGAGTCACGGACACGTCTCAGTTACCCACGGTGGAACAGATTCAGCAGAGCTTGTGACAAATAAGTCACGTTCCCTGCTCAGAAAACAAACAAATACACACTCCGTCATCATAAGAGGAGACTACACCCTGCCTGTGTGTGTAATTTAAAATCGCTGACTTTTGATAATGTAAGCAATACATCTGCAAACGCAGTCGTAAACATAGACCTCAGTAAGGTCTGCTCATTTTGTCTGATGATGCAGTCAGATCAGGCTGGAGCTTGGACAGACCAGTTCAGACACAGGTCAGCAGAAACGGTGCAACAATTAGTTATCATTAGCGTTCAGCCTCAAGTGGACAGAGCAATGTTTACCATGGCTGGGCTGCTGAGGAGTCTCATAATCTTACTGCCTCAGTTGAGAGTTTTGGAGCTAAAGAGCAGGCATTTAAAACAGCAAAATGATACTTGTACACCCCAGAATTTTAACTCTGGGTTGTTTGCAAAGAGAGAGGATTTCTGCAATCTTTAAAGAGCACTCTTGGAGCATTTTGGAAACGTGCAAAGTTTCTAATTGAAGGCGCCTTGAACAGACTCTGTTATAGATCAGACTTTAAAAACTAACTACTAAAAACTAGCTGCCAAAGTCTGACAAAGCACTCTATGAACTCCCATCCCGGATAAAATATAAGAAGTGTCTCAAAAGTGAAATCAAGTCTTTGTTATATATTAGTTAAAGCACTTTTCAACACAACCATTTGATTCACATTAACCTGTACAATTCAAGAGGCAACAATGCAGAATAAAACAGGAGACAATATGGTTTATACTTTTGTGTTGACTCCGCACCAGTGATATTCAATAGGGGGGGTCTGTGGAGGTACTGCAGGGGTCCAGAGTTTTATTTTTTCAGATAATTAATACGTTGGTTTATGCGTGGCAGTTACTCCATTAGGCTATCCTTTTTGTTTCACATGTATCATAATATAAAAATGCTGATCTGAATAGCTTCTATACTTGATTGTCATGCATTTCACAAACAGTTGAAATTCAGTTGACAAGTTCTGTTTAAGCTGTGGTCAAAGCAGTTGTGAGCAACAAATTCTTCTGCACTAATGTGTTCATGTTGTTCTGCAGGACTCCTCAAAGATACAAGAGGGCAGTGTCGTCTGTATGATTGTCACATCACCTGTTTTAGCTCCTGCTCTGTTTTCTACAGGCTTCTTTTGTGCAATTTTGAGTGAACTGTTGTATTGAGGCTGATATGTGTTGAGGTTTGTGATACAGGCACTATTGCAAGGACGGATAACGGAAAGCTTGTGTTTCACATGGTTTCAAGGCGTAGATGAGGAGAAGTATTGATATGAGCTTATATTTCAGGAAGCAGAATTCACTTTTTTCAATCTCGTATTTCTTTTTACGTTATCAAATTTCTGACACCAGTTTTGAGACACTCTCTGAGAAAGGGGCTCTGTCATGACAATTTTAGTCATTTTCAGTCCAATGTCCAATCCATGATGATTGTCAAATATATTTTTCATCATTTATTGATCAAATGAAAAAGCATTTTGTAGCATTTGCCTGCCTGTTTACCTACAGTGCCCCTTATGGTGATCTTGAAACTGGTAAAAACAGTAACCAACCCAACAGGGGTAGAATGGGTCATACAGGCACAGTTTGACTTGGGTCCTATTTACATTATGCATCACTTGAAAAAGCAAAATACACTGAAAAAAAATCTACACAGAAACACTGTAACATACATGCCAGGTCTGTAGTTGGCGATATAACTGTAGGAACAGTTTGCAATAATTCTTTTGCGCTTCATCCTGAAACTATTGTTGTGTAAATGGCTCCTCAGAGGTGAAGATGTGTTCCTGTGCAGAGGCTACAGTTCTCAAACAAGCAGCCTGGGTTCAACTTCAACCTGCTGCCCCTTCTCTAGCATCATACCTCTCTTTTTCTCCCAGTCCTCTGCTCCATCCTCTGTTCTTTTTCTTGAAAACAGGAATAGGATTATGAAAGGAAAGAATACTGGAAAAGGACATCCTGACTCCCTTATTTTACTCAGAAAAAATGCTCGTCATAATCTCTGCCACCTCCAGGCAGTCGACTGCCCAGGATGCCCGCCTCAAATTTTTAGCAGCCCAGCCTTTTGACAGGCCAGAACCTGGTCTGTTGTGCAACTACCTCATGAATACAAAATGCTAAGAAGAGACAGAAATCTGAAGGGCTTAAGAAATTACCCCTTTAGTGCTGAGAGGCAGATCTCAGTCAATCACAGCTTCCTGCTCTTTGGGGTTTCATTACAAGCAATTTTGTCAGAATTGAGACAATTGTTGATTTTTGCACTCTGGTCTTTTGAAAAGTTGAATTAAAATGTGATCTCTCCCCTCTGTTGAGCTTCCCCTTCAGTAAGACGATGACCTCTTCCCGTCACAGCTTTGCTTCCAGACTACATAACCCAGAATCAGACTCGAGAGCTCTCCTAATCCTCCTTCTGTTAGCCTCTGGGCTGTTTCAGCGATGCCAGAAGGTTAACTCCAAATACGCAAACGTTCACCCTGAAGCCGTCGCTCCCTGTTTTGACTGGCTGACATTTAACCCACAAAACCAAAAGGAAAAGTTCTCCGCGAGACCACAGCTGATAAGGTCTTGTGAAATAAGCGCTTTTAATCACCCGAGGCTCTGGGCTGAAGTCAAACGGTCAGCACGGCGGGGCGCTCGGGGTGTGATGGGTTTCGAGGAGGGATGGGGGAGTCTGTGTGGACGAAGGGGAGGAAGGAATTGGACGGGGTTTTGCATCCAGCTGCTGTGCGAGCGAGGCCGCAGGTGTCTGGACAGCTGAGGTGATTAGTGCAATGTGATTAGCAACAATGAAATGTGACTGAGCTCTTTTCCCTGCATGGCTCAGTTCACCAAGAGGTCGCTGGACTTTTATGAGCTAATGTACGATTCTTTGTTTCCAGAGGATTCACATCCCCATGCCAAGACAAGTTTCACCCTCCTTTTTTTATTTTTACCACACCAGCATTGCTTTTTTGTTTCCTCAGCACCTCTACCTAATCCCCAAGAATGTATCAGGATGTGGAGTGTGTGTGTCGGGGGGGGGGGGACTAGCACACAACACTGTGGAAAAGGACTGATTCACCCACCCTCCCTGCATTTCAGTAAAGCTCTAATGCTTATTACTGCCGCCTGGTATTTATCTGGGATTTTTTCCCCTCCTCCCTTAAAATCTCAGAGGTGTTTTGTTGTGTTGTTTGTGTGGTTTCCCTTTTGCTTTTGAAACTTGTTCCACATCAGTGGAGAAATGTTTAAATTGGGTCTTCAGAGAACTGTGTTTCAGTAAAATGCTGCCTTTAACTGACATAAAGGTTTGTTTTCCTATGAATTCAGAATGTCAGCGTGTTTGTGATTTAGCTCCTGACCTTATTTGTGTCACTTGTTTATTATTGTTGGTGATCTGAAGTCATCGATATGAACTTTTACATCTTTTCTTTATTCTCTTCTCCAGGAATCGGGAAGGTAAAGAGCAGAAAAGGAGGGATGAGGGACACGGCCTCCAACGCAGACACAGACATGTACGCAGACAACGGCGAGCGGCTGTACGACCTCAACCTGCCCGCGCTGGTCAAGTTCAGCTACACGGCCGAGCGGGAGGACGAACTGTCGCTGGTGAAAGGCACGCGCGTGGTGGTGATGGAGAAGTGCAGCGACGGCTGGTGGCGTGGCAGCTACAACGGCCGCTCTGGGTGGTTTCCGTCCAATTACGTGACGGAGGACATGGATGGGACGGCGGGGGGAGGGGGCATGAGCGGGCTCGGGGACCCCGCGGGATCGCTGACGGAGAAGCTGGCGGCGGTGGTGAACAGCACCACTAACGGAAACAGAGTACTGCACACGGTCCAGGCGCTTTACCCGTTCAGCTCCGGAAACGACGAGGAGCTGAACTTTGAGAAGGGCGAGGTGATGGAGGTGGTGGAGAAGCCGGAGAACGACCCCGAGTGGTGGAAGTGTCGTAAAGCAGATGGACAGCTGGGCTTGGTGCCCAAAAATTACGTCACTGTGCTGGACTCCACCTTCCATAAAGGAGGAGCGGGGCCCGCCGGGCCGCCCACACCCGACTGTGACTACATCTCGCCTTCAGGCAGTGGGCGCTTCGCAGGGAAGGAGTGGTACTACGGGAAGGTGACGCGTCACCAGGCAGAGGTGGCCTTGAACCAGAGAGGCATCGAGGGGGATTTCCTCATCCGAGACAGCGAGTCGTCGGTCAGTAACCTCCCCCTTCCTTCAAAATCATTCAACAGGGCATTAAGACACTAGGGCCGGGTTTGGCTTTTGAAATTCATTCACTGCAGTTTGGGTTTGTCATTTTGTGTTCTATTGATTCCTTATTTACTTTTCTGTTATATTAAATTTTTAAGTAGAAAACTAAAAACATCCTGCATTTATTGCGCGATGATCTCAGGCGCTTTCATAGAGAGTCTACTGTGACATGGATTTTTCTTTTCTCTGTCATCAAAAATGTTTTAATGATGAAACTTTTCAACAAAAATTATTCATAAAAGTTTCATGAAAACAAAAAAATACTTGAAGATATGAAACAGAGTCAGTAAACCTAAATACTGGTGAGTCATCAGGGTTAAAGAGGTGTCGCACCTTCACCACATCCTCTGCCCTGCACAAACTGTCTGATTGTTTATATCTGAAGTGAACAGTTTCTGCACCAAAGAGACTCATGATGGAAACCTGGGGTAGAGCCCCAAGAGCATGTTAAAAAAGAAAGAACTTAAAAACTGTTTTAAAGTGCCCCTCTGATTACTGACATAACAGCCGAAGCTGCAAATAGTTCTAATGATGATTTATTAAAGCATGAGCACTGAACACAGATAAAAGATAACTGTTGTTTAATGGCAACAAATATGTTAGAGAATGGAAAGTAGTTGAATATCCTCACTATGCAATAAATTTCTCTTGTGTTTTGTTGGTCAGAGTTCTCAAAACCTTTAAAAGGTGTGACCACTTTCATTTTTGTGTGAATTGACATATACTTTTACCCCTGCAGTATCATGGACATTTCTTGTATGAGTCTATTTTTCATTGATAAACATGTTTATTAGCGGGGGGAATCGGTTTTGGGATTTTTGTAACAAACATTTAATGTTATGTTCATCTTTGTAATCTGATACTGGTTGCCTTGAATTTCTCTTGGGATCAGTAAAACAACTATTTATCCCTTTATCCAGACAGTGTTGCTGTGTAGGTTTGTAATGTAGGCCTGATGTTCCCAATATTGGGATTGGAACACAGGCTTCTTTATTGCTTTAAGAGGGAACTAAACCAGGATAACGATGGTATTAGGTGGCACGATTAGTATAGAAAGCAGACAGACGTGAAAATTGTCTTTTTTGAAATTGGCCCATCAGTGAATTCCTGTGGCAGGGGGTTGCTAGTCTCCACTTTGAGGGGTCACAGGCTGTAAAGTTTGGGACAGTTGTGCTTTTGTTATTTGTAATGAAAAAGTGTCAGTAGAACATCTCAAACGACCTGTTTTTTTTTGCACAGTACATTAAAAGCATTTAGATTTGAATTTCCACATGTTGAAAACAAACTGAACACTAATAATAACACCTGCTGTTTCCTCTTTTCACAGCCGAACGACTTCTCCATCTCCTTGAAGGCGCAGAGCAAGAACAAGCATTTCAAAGTGCAGCTGAAGGAAAACCTTTACTGCATCGGACAGCGCAAGTTCAACTCCATGGAGGAGCTTGTCGAACACTACAAAAAGGCACCAATCTTCACCAGCGAACAGGGAGACAAACTGTACCTGATCAAGGCCCTGTCTGCCTCCTGATCCCTCTGTGTCGCACACACACACACACACACACACACACACAAACACAGACACAAATATAGATCGTTAACTGCATCCATATATAAACATACAGATACTTAACGCCAGAACACACACTAACATTCAGACTCCCAGCCTGAGGACTTAACACATCATCAGGACTTTAACGCCCGATTTGTGAGCATTCCAAGAGGAGGGATGGAAAAAAGGATGGGAGAGGAGACAAAAAGACTATGGACTCCAGAGAGACGACTACAGACCTCTTGGTCACCTATTTTAAATTATCCAGATGTGTTAGGTCATAGGCAACGCCATGTATTTCCACCTTTATCTATTAGAGTCGCATTTAGTTTCTTTTTTTTTTTTTTTTTTTTTTTTTTTTTTTTTTTTTTTTTTTTTTTTTTTTTTTTGTTGATAATATATAATCTTTTTAACAGTTTCTTTTTAAAATGTGATGATTTTGAACTGTATCCAATACACAACAAATACAAACACAGGCATTTCTCAGACGTTAGTCCAGCCCTCGGGGGTCTACACTGCTACTCATGTCTGTGTCGTCTGCTTGTGGACACGCTAACCCATGACTTCTGCTAACTGCTAATCATGAATAAAATAAGTGACCAAAATATATTTATTGATAAAGTTCTGTCAGGATCACAGTCGCAGAAACACTCGTCTGATTTTAAGGAAACTAGTCGTTCATTTTCCTCTTTTTTTCTTTTACAACAGAACTGCTTGTCTCACATATTGCTGTATCCATATCATGTGAATGTTACAAACCTGAGGCATCACAGACAGGCAGGCAGGCAGGCGGGGGAGGTGGGCTTAGATAAATCCCATGACTTTGCATGCATGCACGCTAACGGGATAGCGTCCTCCTCGCGCCTTCACTGCCTCTCCTAAAGGAAAGATTGACGGTCTGGATTAGCGACGCGGGGTGTGTTTTTCGTGTGTCCGGAGGTTATGAAGTGATTTCCTTGATAGTCTGGAACGCCCTTCCCTCCTCTTGTTGGATGGTGACTGACAGCTGATGTGTCCTCACAGACAGTTTTTGCCAAAGGGTACGATACTCTGGAGATGAATCGGGCGAGGTTATTGGGGTTCGAAAGTCCCTGCCAGCTTTGAAAAAAAAAGATGAGGACGAGAAGATGATGTCACTCCTCCAGAATTAGTGGGTCACAAAGGGGTCATGTTCATGTGGTTGCAGCGCACATACATCAAGCTAGGAAACGCCCTCTTCCTTGGGGATTTTCAAACACGACTCAACAGTTCAGAAGAGAAAAGCTGGAGTCTAATATCTGCATTGACTCAAGGAAAATTGTTGTTTTCTAGCAGGACACATGGTTTGTATTTACAGTACAGCTCCCTTGTGAGCGGGTGTTTGTTGAGTGGAAGTAGAGTTGAATGTCAAAGAGGGGCAGCTAACGTTAGCGCCTGCAATCAGAGCAGCAGCAGTGCCTGGCAGGGAGCCGCCTGAGCAGCGAGGCTCCGGGAAGAAGAAGAAGAAGAAGAGGAGGATGATGTTGATGCTCTCGATGATGAGTTCTCCAGCTGTTGGATCATGTGTGGGGGGAAAAGAGAGAAAAAGAGAGAGGAGGAGAATGGAGGAATGGAAAAGCGGACCCTTAAAAACAAAAGTGGGATCTATTGGGAGGAGTATCTGGATTAACCACTCCCAGTTGTGAAGCTGATATGTCACAGAAGAGAGGACAGGGTTTCTGGGTGGCATGAGAGAGTTAGCAGTGCTACAAAAAGAGCAGAAAACACGTGTGAGCTTTTTATGTCTCCCTCTCCTTCCAGTGTCATGACTGAGTGTTTTGGAGCTTTAAATAATGGATTATAAACAGCAAAACAATTAGCTAGAGATAAAAAAAA
>RPOG01006309.1:0-24895 GCA_008086565.1 Thalassoma bifasciatum | reverse complement strand
CTGGTAATTCCAGGAGGAAAACCAAACAATGGATAACCATGCACTGACTTCAACCCTCAGACCCACGAGCTTCAACCCTCCATGAACATGTTTTGGAAAATTTGATCTAATTTTTGAAATTTGAGTGTCAGGATTATTGTGGTAAAATGAGCTTTCAATTTGTTGATCATTTTTCCTTCAGGCAAGAATTTGCCAGAGGTTTTTACATTCCCCCAGCTCTGACAGGACTGATCTGCCACATCTGGCAGTGGTGCTTTTAATAACCTTATAATAAACATCAGGAGCTTTCCTCCATTCACAGGAGACCCTGAGCTCAGTCACAGAGTAAATGATGTCAGCTTATTAACAATTCCATAACTTCAAGTGTTATTTTCAGATGGTCGATGGAAAAAAAATCATCAGACTTCTAGAAATTTTCAGTTGTGCAGAAGCCAGAGCAAAGCAACACATTAACATTTTGCAAGGACTGGATGCTTTCCTTATGGCACCAATTAAGAATCCTGCTTTGACATCTCTCACAGAGAGCAGCCTCATTATCCCGTGTTTCAGCTACGATCATGTTGAGTTATGAAAATGTCTGGAGCACATCCAAAAAAGCCAGCTTTTTGAAGGGCTGCATGGAAATGTGTTGGAACAAGCTGCTGTTGCTGCTGCTGCTGCAAAGCATGCTTCCCTGATCCTGTTCTGTCTGATGCATATGGAAGCATACTGGTCTGGTTGCAACTCTTCTCATCTTATAACCAGCTGTAGTGTTCAGAAAGCTCTGCATTTCCATGACAGCCAACCATGGGTCATACAGTAAAAATAAGCACCCAGTGTCTTTTCTTCATTCCCCAAAAAAGGAAGTAGAGCTTTGGAGTTGTCATAGTCAAACTGATATAAAACAACAAATTATTGCTCCTAACAGGTGGCCTCCAGATGATGATCTGCTTCCTTCTGCTGTGATAATATCTTAAAAATTCCCACTGTGTTCCAGAAAAATGCCCCTCAAATGCAATCTGGGCCGCATGAAAACTGGCTGTTTAACTGTCCTTGACAGTAGCTGTGGCACATAATGTGAACAGTGTGGAAACCAGTGGCAGTGAGATTGTAACCATGTGAGTGTTTAATAACTCATGCATCAGTAAATTTACATGCAGCTTGAGAAATAGAACTATGAGCCTACCATAGCACATACACACAACTTTTGTTATTATCGTTGTCGATGTCGGTAGCAGTAAGCATACAACAAAGGAGAAGCCCACTTGACTTTGATCGAAGTATGCGTACGTCGAAACGAAAAGGTTTTTCTTGTGTCACGACGGATAGTTTCGGCTCCCCCTGCGGACTTAAGTCTGAGAGAAAAGACGTACATTACACAGCCAAAAGTAGATTCTCGCTGTGACTTAATGATCAAGCTATGACTTAAGTTGCGGTGCATGTAAACGTACTGAGTAAGTGCATCTAAAAAAAATCAAGTCAATTGAGCACTTGGTATAGTAGAATAGAGATAGAATGGAAAGCCTTTACTGTCATTGCATGACTTGCATACTATGAAATTTGGAGCTACAAGGAATAAAACAGCTGTAGAAAACAACAACATAGAATATAATAGAATAGAATAGAATATTCTTTATTGATACCCCATGAGAGACATTTCTGGAGTGGTCAAAGGAAGTGAAAGTGGAGACAAGATTGTCTTCTGCCGGGGATCATCAGTGCATATGGGGAGCAAAGGCTGGTTGGTGTGGTCTGATCCAAGAGAAGAGAGAAAAGAGTTCAAATCCCCAAAACTGTTAATGCTGCTTCTGATAGAAAGACATTGCAACACTTAGTGCAACACAGTTTGTTGCATGCAGGGCTGCTGAACCAGTCAGGGCCCCATGCTGACCCCTGTCCACTGCCAGAAGCATTATGAGACACCAGAACTGGACTGAGGAGCTAGTGCAGCAGGCAGCATGAGGATCACAAAAACAAATCCAAGGAATTGATTTGACCCCCAAATCCTTCAAGCCTCATTTTAATCTTCTGGAGGGAGCCACAGCTAACCAAACGGCAACCTCTGGTCTTTGGAAACAGGCCGATGCAGAAAATAGAGTTCTGCTTGAGGCTGGCTGTAGAAACAATGGAAATCACATGCACTCCCGCTGAGAAGGACCTGCTCCGGACAAATGGACAATGTTTTGACTTTGAAAATATATTAATGACACTGTAATCAGGTAACCCCCAACTTGACATGTCAACTGCAGAGGGCGTTCTATCAACACCTCACATGAAAAAAAAAAAAGTTGTAATTGTTAAAATTGGCTCGGGAGCAGCAAAATGTTTAACCTATTGCCACTACCAAGCCATAGTAGCACTAATATACACCTGAGCAAACTTCAGTGGTTGTCTAGGTCTTCAATATTTTTTATAACTGCATCAAAAAAAAAGGTTGAATCCACAACATGACCATTTGTGTCTATAAATTGATACTTGAGCTGCTGCGATGGGACTGTGGGGATCCAGAGGTGTATGAACCAGCTTCATTGCCTGAATGTGTCATAGACAGAAAATTAACTATAAACGTATCTGATAAGCATTTTAATACAACACTGAAGTGGTGTTTGGTTTGAAAAGTCTGCTTTACCCATCCTACCTCAAGCTACTGCAGTCAGTAAGAAGTTCAATTGCTTATCTTTGATGTCATTGACTGATACACTTGAGCATACATTAGTTTTTAAATGCAGCAGTCACAGTCCTTTGACCTCAAATAACACAGAATTACTGTGCTGTCTGTCTAGCACTGTGCAAAGTGGTCACAGTGTTTCTATATTTTATTTGATCATGTAAAATGTTGCTCGAAAATGAACACTGACTGTTCTTAAACCTGTACCTTTGCATTTCTACCATCTCGTTACCAATTAATGTATGGCCATTATGACAAAGCAGCAGAGAGTTGTCATAGGCTTTTGAATTCACCAGATGAAACTGTCACGTTGAGAGTAGCATTAATCTAGTAGTGTGGAAATGTGCTGGATAATTATCTTCTTTTTTTTTGTAAAGGACAGTGATTCCCAGCAAAACATACCAGATTCTGGGTGCAGGAGAAAAGCAGATGTAAAGCCTTGGATGAACTGGTCAAATGTTCAGTCTATTCTATTTTTTTTTCAGCAACTGGGAAGAGTTTGCAAAATGGATTGAAGTGAGGAATTCCTAAACGCTCAAATAAACTTGATTTTTTTTTCTCTTTTCTTGACACCCTCTGCCTGAAACCTCCACAGGCAGTGGGAATGTGAAGCCTCTGTTTTGGCTGCTTTCTCAGTGAGACCTGAGACGATTCAACACCCACCAGCACAGAAGTGAGCAGACTCAGCCTTTATCTGGATCTGCGGTCTGGAGCCGGGCCAGAGATGGGGCAGGCAGCCTGCTACCGATTAGCACACAGACGGGGCTCGTGCTTGTGTTTCCCTTTCAATTGAAGGGTCATAGCCAGTATCTGCTCACTGGCCGCCACATCAATCCTAATATCTTTGGCCTGCCGTCACCAACATACACACACATACACTGGAAAGAATAAAAGAAGAAGAAAATGGCACAGGAAGAAAGTGGCCAGAGGTTTGGACCCCAATTCCCGCAGTCTTATTATTGTAGGCCAGGTCTATAATTACAATGTTAACGCTGTGCGCTTTGCAGACTGAGCCCTAGGAAAGAAAGAGGCAAGAGAGATGGATGAAGATTGGAATCTATTGAAGGGGAATTAAGGGAGACGGGGTGCCTTCGATATGTTTTTGCTGGTGTGAGTGTGTGTGTCATAAGTCAGTCATCTTGTGCTGNATTATGATTAAAAACAGACTCAAACAGTTTCTTTTCTTTACATGTTCAGGCCTAAACCCTGACTTTAGTATTCATGACCGAAGAAGTCATCTGGCTGGTAATTCCAGGAGGAAAACCAAACAATGGATAACCATGCACTGACTTCAACCCTCAGACCCACGAGCTTCAACCCTCCATGAACATGTTTTGGAAAATTTGATCTAATTTTTGAAATTTGAGTGTCAGGATTATTGTGGTAAAATGAGCTTTCAATTTGTTGATCATTTTTCCTTCAGGCAAGAATTTGCCAGAGGCTTTTACATTCCCCCAGCTCTGACAGGACCGATCTGCCACATCTGGCAGTGGTGCTTTTAATAACCTTATAATAAACATCAGGAGCTTTCCTCCATTCACAGGAGACCCTGAGCTCAGTCACAGAGTAAATGATGTCAGCTTATTAACAATTCCATAACTTCAAGTGTTATTTTCAGATGGTTGATGGAAAAAAAATCATCAGACTTCTAGAAATTTTCAGTTGTGCAGAAGCCAGAGCAAAGCAACATATTAACATTTTGCAAGGACTGGATGCTTTCCTTATGGCACCAATTAAGAATCCTGCTTTGACATCTCTCACAGAGAGCAGCCTCATTATCCCGTGTTTCAGCTACGATCATGTTGAGTTATGAAAATGTCTGGAGCACATCCAAAAAAGCCAGCTTTTTGAAGGGCTGCATGGAAATGTGTTGGAACAAGCTGCTGCTGCTGCTGCTGCAAAGCATGCTTCCCTGATCCTGTTCTGTCTGATGCATATGGAAGCATACTGGTCTGGTTGCAACTCTTCTCATCTTATAACCAGCTGTAGTGTTCAGAAAGCTCTGCATTTCCATGACAGCCAACCATGGGTCATACAGTAAAAATAAGCACCCAGTGTCTTTTCTTCATTCCCCAAAAAGGAAGTAGAGCTTTGGAGTTGTCATAGTCAAACTGATATAAAACAACAAATTATTGCTCCTAACAGGTGGCCTCCAGATGATGATCTGCTTCCTTCTGCTGTGATAATATCTTAAAAATTCCCACTGTGTTCCAGAAAAATGCCCCTCAAATGCAATCTGGGCCGCAATGAAAACTGGCTGTTTAACTGTCCTTGACAGTAGCTGTGGCACATAATGTGAACAGTGTGGAAACCAGTGGCAGTGAGATTGTAACCATGTGAGTGTTTAATAACTCATGCATCAGTAAATTTACATGCAGCTTGAGAAATAGAACTATGAGCCTACCATAGCACATACACACATGTAAACAATAATAGCAACAGCTACAGCCATCGTCATTCGCATGTTGTTTCCTCTTCGGGTGAACTGAAACTAGCTTCATAAGCACGCAGCTTTGCTTTGCAAAAAAGAACACAGTGCTGCCTATCAAAGCCGAGGGGGATGCCTGAATTCAGACTCTCTTTTCTGCATGTATACACAGCCAAAAGTAGATTCTCGCTGTGACTTAATGATCAAGCTATGACTTATGTTGCGGTGCATGTAAACGTACTGAGTAAGTGCATCTAAAAAAAATCAAGTCAATTGAGCACTTGGTATAGTAGAATAGAGATAGAATGGAAAGCCTTTACTGTCATTGCATGACTTGCATACTATGAAATTTGGAGCTACAAGGAATAAAACAGCTGTAGAAAACAACAACATAGAATAGAATAGAATAGAATATTCTTTATTGATACCCCATGGGGGACATTTCTGGAGTGGTCAAAAGAAGTGAAAGTGGAGACAAGATTGTCTTCTGCTGGGGATCATCAGTGCATATGGGGAGCAAAGGCTGGTTGGTGTGGTCTGATCCAAGAGAAGAGAGACAAGAGTTCAAATCCCCAAAATTGTTAATGCTGCTTCTGATAGAAAGACATTGCAACACTTAGTGCAACACAGTTTGTTGCATGCAGGGCTGCTGAACCAGTCAGGGCCCCATGCTGGCCCCTGTCCACTGCCAGAAGCATTATGAGACACCAGAACTGGACTGAGGAGCTAGTGCAGCAGGCAGCATGAGGATCACAAAAACAAATCCAAGGAATTGATTTGACCCCCAAATCCTTCAAGCCTCATTTCAATCTTCTGGAGGGAGCCACAGCTAACCAAACGGCAACCTCTGGTCTTTGGAAACAGGCCGATGCAGAAAATAGAGTTCTGCTTGAGGCTGGCTGTAGAAACAATGGAAATCACATGCACTCCCGCTGAGAAGGACCTGCTCCGGACAAATGGACAATGTTTTGACTTTGAAAATATATTAATGACACTGTAATCAGGTAACCCCCAACTTGACATGTCAACTGCAGAGGGCGTTCTATCAACACCTCACATGAAAAAAAAAAAAGTTGTAATTGTTAAAATTGGCTCGGGAGCAGCAAAATGTTTAACCTATTGCCACTACCAAGCCATAGTAGCACTAATATACACCTGAGCAAACTTCAATGGATGTCTAGGTCTTCAATATTTTTTATAACTGCATCAAAAAAAAGGTTGAATCCACAACATGACCATTTGTGTCTATAAATTGATACTTGAGCTGCTGCGATGGGACCGTGGGATCCAGAGGTGTATGAACCAGCTTCATTGCCTGAATGTGTCATAGACAGAAAATTAACTATAAACGTATCTAATAAGCATTTTAATACAACACTGAAGTGGTGTTAGGTTTGAAAAGTCTGCTTTACCCATCCTACCTCAAGCTACTGCAGTCAGTAAGAAGTTCAATTGCTTATCTTTGATGTCATTGACTGATACACTTGAGCATACAGTAGTTTTTAAATGCAGCAGTCACACTCCTTTGACCTCAAATAACACAGAATTACTGTGCTGTCTGTCTAGTACTGTGCAAAGTTGCTCGAAAATGAACACTGACTGTTCTTAAACCTGTACCTTTGCATTTCTACCATCTCGTTACCAATTATTGTATTGCCATTATGACAAAGCAGCAGAGAGTTGTCATAGGCTTTTGAATTTACCAGATGAAACTGTCACGTTGAGAGTAGCATTAATCTAGTAGTGTGGAAATGTGCTGGATAATTATCTTCTTTTTTTTGTAAAGGACAGTGATTCCCAGCAAAACATACCAGATTCTGGGTGCAGGAGAAAAGCAGATGTAAAGCCTTGGATGAACTGGTCAAATGTTCAGTCTATTATATTTTTTTTTCAGCAACTGGGAAGAGTTTGCAAAATGGATTGAAGTGAGGAATTCCTAAACGCTCAAATAAACTTGATTTTTTCTTTTCTTGACACCCTCTGCCTGAAACCTCCACAGGCAGTGGGAATGTGAAGGCTCTGTTTTGGCTGCTTTCTCAGTGAGACCTGAGACGATTCAACACCCACCAGCACAGAAGTGAGCAGACTCAGCCTTTATCTGGATCTGCGGTCTGGAGCCGGGCCAGAGATGGGGCAGGCAGCCTGCTACCGATTAGCACACAGACGGGGCTCGTGCTTGTGTTTCCCTTTCAATTGAAGGGTCATAGCCAGTATCTGCTCACTGGCCGCCACATCAATCCTAATATCTTTGGCCTGCCTTCACCAACATACACACACATACACTGGAAAGAATAAAAGAAGAAGAAAATGGCACAGGAAGAAAGTGGCCAGAGGTTTGGACCCCAATTCCCGCAGTCTTATTATTGTAGGCCAGGTCTATAATTACAATGTTAACGCTGTGCGCTTTGCAGACTGAGCCCTAGGAAAGAAAGAGGCAAGAGAGATGGATGAAGATTGGAATCTATTGAAGGGGAATTAAGGGAGACGGGGTGCCTTCGATATGTTTTTGCTGGTGTGAGTGTGTGTGTCATAAGTCAGTCATCTTGTGCTGCAGCTGAATCAGTGGAAAATTACTCATGGTTGTTTTTCGGTGATGGGCTTCTCTTTCTCTACTGCGGTGCTGCTGGTGAAAAGTTTGGAGTAATGCAAAACTGCAAAAAGCAGAGACCCTGAGCTGCCACTTGAGTAAAAAGCATTTAAGTAAAAATAGACTTAGAGTGTGTGTCTTGAATTGTCTGATTAGGGCATTTATTTGTGGTTTTCACAAATATGCTGAGTACAGTAGCCCCCCCACCCCCACCCCCGTGTGTCCTGTCCAATCCTCCCACCCCCTGCTCGACTTTCTGCTACTGCCTTCTTTTCCATTCTTCCTTCTGGCAGCAGCCGGAGCAAAAATTCCACAGCTAGGCAGTGAGATTTCTCAAATTCTTGCTGGTGTCACTCACTGGAGAAATGTAGCCAGATTTATGGTTACAGAATTAACAATTACAAAAGCTGCCAGCTCTGATGGATGGTTAGAAATAATTTGTGTTGTTTGTGTTTCATGTGTATCATATAATTTTCTGCTTTTATAATATCATCTCTTTTTGGCTCGACATCATTTTAATACGACACAATAATCCCAATAATAGTGATAGCAGTGACAATTTTCTGTTACATAATAAGCCCCTTAAAACCTTACGGCCTTTTACATTGGATTGGTTAAAGCCTATTGGGGCCAGGTCGTCAGTTTTCCACTTTAGAGGATAGCTTAGTCAAGTAACTTTGGCCAGAGGTGTGGGCAGATTGAGATCATTGAGGTTTGCCTGTAGGCCGATAGCAGGACTGAAAGAGAGTAGAAAAGGCGTTTGAAGTCACAGGGGTACAGAGGAGTCCAAGAGGTCTGCTCAGACATAACAGACACCACCGGATTATCTGGTACCCAAGGATTTGCCAGGTCCTTTAAAAAGTTAGTCATGAATCATGAAGTCACATTACATAACCTGAAACAAAACCAAAAAACAGTACAAACAAAAAAGAAAAGAGACCTCAAACTGGAGTTTTTTATGTTTTTCCACTCACATTAAGCTCTTGGTATAAATGGAAAACACATTCAGTTATGTTCACAATTGCTTACACTTGTTTTCCTAATTCTTGCACTTTCTAACTGTTTTTGATTTCACATTCAGACCATTTTTGATGTTAGTAATGCTCAAGAAGCTGAAAGACTCATCCTTGAGTTAATTTTAGCTTTACATATCCAATTTGTGATACATCAAGAATCTCTCCAACTGATGCAGGAGTCTGACTTTACCTTCAAGAGAGGGTATTGTACCTTTTTTCTTAGGTCCATATGGTTTATTTGATAATTTGATACTCATTCACTAAAGATATTTCTCAAAACAGCCGGTACATCATAAAATAATTTGTTCTGTAAAAGGAAAATATCTCCATCTGTACTGTAAGGATGATTTTATTCTTTTTAACACATATCTGCTGGATACTGGGTATGGAAAGCTTTTGTGGTTTAGTTAAACTTGAAACATCATTGTGCAGTATTTTTCAATGATAAAGTCAATCTGCCTTGGGAAGGAAACTCTTACAAATGAAATGAAAAAAAAAACTACTGAGGCTGAAGAGTAAAATCAAATGCAGTGATCCAACCTTGCTCCTCCTTTTTTTCTTTTTGCCCTTTTTCTACTTGAAGTAACACTTTTCAATCCAACCCCAAAAGAAACATGTACAAAAAGTCTAATAAACAAATTGTCATGACACGTTGAGCTGACTGATGAGTGAGTCTCTCCTGTCATCTGCGTCATCTCGACTTGTACTCATGAAGAATTTCCCCAAACTGAGTGATGGGAGGCAGCTGCAGTCGCCTGTGTGCTGCTGTTGGAATGTGGCGGGCACTGGGACGCATTAAACAAGTTTCCTGTGGTGGAGCTTTGTGAAGTGCTGCAGCAGGGGGTTGTGCGACTCTTCGTCTTCATATTGTTTTTAATCTTGTGGTGATGTTAATGAAATTCTGGTCTTGTCTTGTTATGTTTCTACAGCTGTGATGCACCACACTTTAAGTTGGAGCTGTGCTTTGTTGTTGCTATTGTCTTTATTTCCAGAAAACCTTGACACCTGGAATGAACAGATTTTTCACAATACAACTCAACCTTTTTTTTTTTTTAGAAGCATCAAGAAAGTTCAGCTCTTGTTTTAACGTGGCGACAGTTATGCTCCCTCCAGTACTGTTTGCCATTTGATTGCATTTATGAGGCAATGACACAGAAACTGTGCTATGATGAAGACTTGTCATCATAATAAAAATATTGCACAGCATTGCCAAATAGTACTGGTGATACAACTTACAAAATGTCCTTTTGGCAAAGAAAATTGGCTTTATTGTTAAGTGTCATATTTAACTCGGACACACAAAATTACAACAAAACATTGCCAACAGTTTTAGTCATGGAGGGAAGGAAACTCCAGACTTTTTAGATCTGATACATTATTGGCAGAGGGTTGGACATATTATATGGTGATAATACATCTGTTGATAACAAGAGGCACTTTAAGGTTATAAATTGAAACCCATTCAATGTTTGTCCATTACATCTCACCCCTCACTCTTTTTCTCGCATTTTAAGTTTTATTTCTGGGCTTTTTTGCTTTTACTCAGAGAGGACAGGGCAGTAAATAGAGCGAGAAATGGAATGAGAGTTGGGTGTATCATGTGGGAAAAAGCTTAAATTATTAGGCCATACTAGAGCCCCATTCGTTATTGTGATGTCCTGAGCTAAGTCCATGGTTTGATTCTTCTATAACCAAAGTAAATGTGAAACATTTACAAGTTGAACTCAAAAAGTTACAATTGAACCCTGAAAGTCAGGCTTGATGTTAAACAGCTGTTGAATTGATACAAACGTATAACCTTTAAAATTTACAGTCAGCAAACCCCAGAATTTTGAATTAAACATTGCAGATGAACCTTTTACTGAAGGAATAATCAACCAGAATTTGTGTATATTGCATTTCCTATACATGACTGGCAAACCCAACCTTCAAAATAAAAGCCTTAAACATTTCCAACAATTAATAAGAAATGGAGAAAATCAAATTGTGTTTTGGTTTTTTTTTTTCGGAATTTTTAGTCATTAAGAACCCTTTTACATTCCCAGCCTCTTTAAGGGGTCAGGAAATGAAGCAGGAAACAGGGTGAGAGTGGGGAGTGACATGCGGGAAAAGGGACCCTAAATGCCAGGCCATTCGCGTTTCTGGCTATTTTTGTGGGATAGGCACTTTTGTGGGCTGCATCAGCACTTCACTTCATAAAAATCCACCACCCCTAAAGTTGTAAGCATAAATTCACCAGAGATGATGTCTGATTCTTTGGTTGGTTGTCAGACACGTATATGAATTTCACTGCATTTATTGTCTCGTATGATTTATTTCCCATCATAATCAGAAACAAGTCATATGTCCTCACCTTAAAGGTCACTGTAGGTTTGGATTCTTCCTCAATGTATTAACATTTTACTGCACTGAGTCTAATTTCCAGACTATTAACTGTAAATTCCATATAATTTTACTTCTTACACAAGTTATCATGCTGTGTCAAAATCCCACTTCCAGGAAATAGTTGGGATGTTACGTTCACAGAGCCGTCCCTTTGTCATGTTATATACCATTTTACGGTCGCCATTAAAAGTGATTGATTTTACTACCTCTCTGTGCTCCTACATGCTGTGGGAAGTTCACAACGAACTGTCATGAGGTTGGAGTGTGTGCAGAAGTATTTGTGGGTTTGTTTGTACACACTGATGCACATGCAGCAGTGCTGTGCGGTTGCAGAGCAAAAAGGTAGTATGCTTCATTGTGTGTGTGTGTGTGTGTGTGTGTGTGTGTGTGTGTGTGTGTGTGTGTGTGTGTGTGTGTCAGGGAGTAATTGAGATGAATTGGTTTTAATGGGTCTTTATGGGATGTTTGGAGTTATTTCTGTCTGAGGTCTCCTCTGGCGTCCTGGCTGCTGTGGAGGATGGCTTGGCTCCCCGCCCAGTGTCGAGGCTGTTCTACACTTTCTCTTTTTTCACTCTCTCTCCTAGTTCTCCCTCTTCCTCTCTCTGTCGTGAGAGAGGGAGAGACAGCGATTGTATGGCACCGACAGAGAGAGTGAATGTTTGTGTTTCCTCCCGCCCTGCCTCCTTCTCAGTGCTGTGATTTAACAAGGCCTCTGGTTTGCCCGGCACTCACCCCTCTCCACTAATCGCACGGTGCCACTTTAAAGGCCCTGGTGAGTAGTTGAGCCTTGTCCTGACCCTCATTTGTCACAGGGATCACATGGTGGCGCATGAGTAAGGACCCTGCGGTAGCCGCACAATTACAGGGTCGGCAGCAGGGAGTGAAGCCAGCGGATCCAGCGGCAAGGACGACTCCTCGGTGGCGGCGCTGAACTGAACTTTCTCTCCCTGTCACATTTTGATGGACGGCCTGAGGAAAGAGGCGGCATAATATATAGTGGGGAGCTGCCTACACTTTAGTGTTTATGCGTGTGCATAAAGTAAAGGCACAGCAGATTTAGATTTTTGTTATCACCACTGTTTTGAATAATTCTGCCAGTTTAGTTGCATAAAAAAACAGATCTGATAAATACATGTTGGCAACTTCCTCTGGAAAGATTCTTGCATGTATTTTGAAAAGTTTGAAGGAACAGTTTGTGATTTAGAAGCAGCCCAACCACGGCCAAATTTAGCTTCAAGCATGGACTGTTTTATTGACTTCTCTGTTTGCTGTCCATTTAGAATGAATTACTGCTAAGTGATAACTGTACACTCATTTAATACCTAACTATGTATGTTTTGTTATGTACAGGTGTCTCCTTTTTTAGACTGGACACTCAAATTCCAAAATATTCCCACAGCAGCCGTGCACATGTGAGTGCTACTTGTGCAGATGCAGATATAGCTGTGTACTGCTTGACCACATGCTTGTGTGTATTTGTGTGTATCTGAGTTTATATGCCACGGGAGAGTGACAGCCCTGACCTTGTCCTCTGAGGGCCATGCCAGGTCACTGGCCGTCAGCCACTGAGTTGTGAGGCCGCATGGTGGGAAGCGCTCGGACTGAGAGCTCAGCCTGGTCGGCAGGAAAGTAGGAAAAATGAAAGGTTTCAGAGACGTATAATGAGAGAAGCAATGAGAAAACTGATGCACAAGGATGAGCTATACCACAGGATGGAATAACGATGGAGTCAAAGTGGAAGGAGCCTCATGGAGGGAGAGAGGGATTAAAGTTATGAGGAATGAGGTGAATGCAGGACCAGCTCCATGCTGCTCATTAGGTCTGGGTGTGTATGGGAATGGCAGTAAACATGACATTTCTCTTGCAGCCAGTGGAACGACTTTGGCGTCTAATGACAGCCCTGCTGCACAATGAGCAGTAAAGCTGCAGCCACCAGAGCTGTTTCCTAGCCAAACTACCACCAGCAGCCACCGACAGGAGCCTAATTTTTACTCACCAGGGCTGAGGCAGGGAGGAGGATGTAACCAGCAAACAGCTTACTGTTTAAAGAAGCTGGTTTTGAAGTTATGTAAATTTTGAATCCAGGATGTTTGTCATAAATTTAGATTTTTCATTTTACCATAAATTGGATACTGTGTGAAGCAATTACAGCCTTATCTTCTGAGATTTAGTTTGGCGTGTGTCCACCCTCCACTGGAATGAAATTGGTGACACTGAGGTGATGCCACAGTGTCCTAGCTGGCGATTAAATTCAGCACAGCCCTGGGGTGTATCCTTGTTTTGTCATGTAATTATTGTCTGGGGAAATTTAAGTAGTAAATGACAAGTTGACTAATTTATAGCCTGACTTAGATGGAGATTGTTGGTTTATCTCAGATGCCCACCAGTGTCAGGAAAAATGTATAATTGATGCTTGACTTGAAAAATTTAGGAATAGTGTGTAAAGAAGAGTGGTGCAAATCAAAATATGAAAGAAATAAAACAAGATCGAAATAACCAAGGAATGGGTGGATTGTGACAATACTCATAAGCTTAATTAGAGCCCAAGCCCACCAACCACAGGTGTGTGGCGAAGGCCCTCTTGAAACCCTAAGGACGGTTGTTCTCTGGTTTTCTTCTTGTGCAGCTTTAACCACAAATTCCCTATTCACACCTTGCCACAAAATGAAAAATGTCACAGTGAAAAATGTATGAACCCAGTGTGTTCGTGAAGGAACATGCTCCATAGCATCCACTAACTAAAAAAACATAGCCCCTCCTGCGACGTTGAGCTAAAGACATTTTTGTGTCACTATCATGCAAAGACCTTCAAAAAAAAGTTTTGAAAAACCATAGTGAATTCTGAACAGGAAGTCTGTATTTTACAGTTAAATGTTTTTGGTATCTCAATGGGCATGGCCTGAGTAGGCAACTAAAAATAGCAAGTTTTTCTCCAACATGCAAACCTGAGTACCCCTTTTGTGCTATGTTGGATCGGGACCAAAGCATGTTCAGTGTCACAGCTTGAGTAAAGCTGGGCAGTTAATTGAATTAGATTAAATCACTGTATGGCGGCAATATTCCAATCGCAGACTATTTCTTTATCTTCAAATGTGTCAGAATACCAGATACAATGTTTGCAGTAGATTTTTAATGATTTACATTAGTCTTGCTCAATCAAATAGCAACATTGTTGAAAGCTCCCTTTGCTAGAGCAATAATCTTAGTAGTGAAAAGTGGCAAAAATGGCAAGAAGTTGGAATAAAAGCAAGTTTAATGTGGCAAAAATGAATGAAAAGGATGAAAATTGGGAGAAAACTTGGAAAATAGAAAGGAGCAAAACTTTTCAGAGGCCTGACGTTCCTGTTTAAAATATCCCTTTTTTATTGATCTTATGAAATATTCTTATTTTCTGAGATGCTGAATTTGGTTTTTTGTTATCTGTGAGCCATCAGTATCAACACTTATTTAAAACAAGAATAATAAATAAATAAAAATCATCTGGTTGGATTTAGCACTTGATATCAGTAACACATAGGATGGGGAACCCAAAATTGTAACACAACAAATTGCAACATACAAGAACAATTAATAGCAATTTGAACAATTCTGCAAATCATTCAGCCCTAAGCCTGAGTGCAGTCTTGTCTTTTGTCACATCAAAGTAAGTCACTCCCTTTTGGCGAAAGGAGTCATGGCTTTTATTCAATTCAATTTTTTATTGAAATTGCAGAAACTTGAAGAGGTTCTCCTCCATTTCATTATTTCAAATTTCACCTATTTCACTCGTATCTATACCTCAGTGGTCATTCCCTCATTGCAGCTGTTTTAAGGTGTTGACACTGGCTTTGAAAGATCTCTCTCGAGCAGAGAAGGATCTATTTAAAACTAAATCCTCATCCAAGGCCTGTCTAGCCTCACTCCCTAAAATGGTCTGTCTCTCTTTTTTGTCCTGCTGCTGGTGTCCTTTTCTGCACTGTCAACTCATTTCCTCAGTCTCCTTCCACCTTAAAGTGGTTCTTTACTCGAGACAACCTCTTCTCACCGGTCTTATTTTGGAAAGAGGGGGCGGTTTTTATTCAGAGAGTCAGTAATAAACTCATCAGGCACGAGTTCACAGTGTGAAAAAATATGTCTGGCCTGAGGTTACTCTGAAAGATCCATATCACATTCAACGTTTCTAACCTTGCAGAAGGCTTATAATTTCTTTCCTTGGATCCGTCAAACTGGTCATCTCCTGGTGGAGTCTGATTACTTCCTGTGCCCTCACCACTATCCTGCTTTGCCCTGTCCCATGCCCCTGTTGTACTAACTTAAAGGTGGCTGTCATGTGCAGATCAGATGGCTGAATGACTTTTTGAGAAAAGGGTCAAACCACTCATGGCAGAGAACAGTCCTGTCTCTTGAAAACCAATCCAGCAACCGGAAGCTGCTGGGTTAAAGGCTACAGCCACAATTACTATGTAGACTTCAGTGTGCTGTCACAGTCAGAGACGTAAAACCCACTCTGTGTGAGCGTGCTGTTTTTGAACTGTGTGTCACTGAATGTCAGAGAGTAAGCTGAGGTAGAGACAGAAGTTGGGCATTTGAGGTCCGAGCCTCAGAAGCCAACAGAAGCTGATACATTTTTACTAACTCAACATCTGGCATGTGGTTTTCAAGAAATTGATGTTTCTTCGAAGGATCAGTTCTGATGACTTTGGTTATATCCTCTGCATTTGTGGTTTATGTGTCTCTACAACTGTTAGATGGGTTGCCATAGGATGCCCTCAGATAGACAGAACCATGAGTTTACTGACACATTATCCAGGCCAGAATTACCACTTATGACTGAAGCAGTACTATGTGGTAATATTTGGTATTTGATATTTGAAATATGTCGGTTTTAACAAACACTAGTATGAACACAATTCATAGAGAAATATGAAACATTTAGAAAACAGAGAACTGACATTTAAAAATAACACAAAAGTAAGCAGCACGTTTGATAATTACAAAAAGTAGGATATAAATTGTGAACGTAGTACAACATGTATATTCATAAATAGCATGTATTGGAGCTATTGTTTTTTGGCCAACTTAACCTCAGCCTGCAGCTTTATAAAGTCATAAGTTTCTGTCCTTTTTATCAGTTTCCAAACACTAGTATATACCTCTGCACCCATTCTCTCAAATAATATAAGAAGGGGTCAAAAATGTAAGAGTCTTATGGGTTCTTTTACTGTAGGGTGTGATAGAATGAGCACCTGGAGGAGGAGAGGTAGAAAAGTAGAAAAGGGACATGGGAGTGGTACAAGCATGCTCTTCTCCACTGAATCATTTGGTATGCCCGCTCAGGAGAAAGGAACCATGGAGCCAAATGTTGTTGACAGAAGACATAATGGTATAACAGTAGGTTTGAAACCAGTAGACCTCCCTGATCTACCTTGTTTTGGAGCTTATTAAGGCACATTGTGGCTTGTTTACCATTCCATTCAAGAACAACCACACGTAGGCCATGCTCTGTAGTTGACCTGTGCTTCCTTAATAAAGTGTTACTTAAGAGTAGGGCTGTAGCAGCACAGGTAGACCACCTGGGAACTACATCAACTGCACTGCAATCCCTTCATCAATTGATTTTCATGTTATTTTTCAGTGTCTGTTAAGATGGGAAACATTGTTATAATTTCGTTATTTCTGTCTCTTGTGGTGGTTTTCTTTGCTCGGTGTGCGCACGTGTTTGTGTGTGTGTGTTTGCATCGGAGTGTAACTTTGCTGTGCGCAATGATAGCAGAGGAGAATTGTGAACACCATGAGGCAGAAACAAAGAGCAACGATGGAGGACATCCAGCAACTCCTCTTCTTTGTGATCAGCATGTGGCTCTTTATTCCATAACACAGTGAAGTTTTGTTTCAGGAAAGGCTGCGTGCGGGGTTGTGTGTCGTTCTTTATTACCGCTGTCGCACGGGAAGTTACCGATCTTTTGACCAATCAACGTACTGCAGTGATTACAGCCCCACCCCTGGGGCTGGTTTGGTACGGCTTGATATGGCTTGGCACCCCAACAGAAGGGTACTGAAAAGTGGAGCGGTACGGGTCGCTTTTTTGGGGACCTGTCCCGGTTTTAGTCTATGGAAACGCCACAAAATGCGTGCCGTACCGAGACGAACCGATCTGCTTGGTGGAAACGAGGCTTTAGTCTGTCAAGAACAAGGTATTGGCCTGATCTCTGAGAGAGGTATTGCTGCTTCAATCATCCAACATTTAAAGTTTTGAATGAGGAAATGACAACAAAAAAACAGTCGACCCACTTGGCAGGTTTTTTTTGTTTTCCACAGCTGATTGATGGTCAAGGTAGCTCTGCCCCAGGCCTCTACACAACAGTGCGTCACCTTGGCCCAGCAAACAGTTGCACCAGTGTTTAGCACCTGAAACTAGCACTAGCACTAGGTCTGCCAAAACAGGATATCAGACAACATTCAAGTTATGTGTTACTAATTCTCAAGCTGGAAACAGTGGCTGTTACATAAAAAGCACCAATCACTATTAACTAATCCCATTCACACACTCCTGGCACAGACACAGTTTAGGGTTAAATGTCTTGCCCAAGGACATTTTGACATGTGCACAGCAAGCCTTGGAATTGAACCTGACACTGAGAAATAGCTGCTACTTGTGGTGGATTATAAACCACTATACACATTTAAAATGATCATTAAATGTGAGATTTATGTAGAGTAAGTGGAGCATAAGGGGCTGTGAAATAAAAACATGTAAAAACCCAGCAAAGTGTAAAAGTAGTATATGCTTAAAGCTGTAGTACAGCAAAAAGTGGAACTCAGCTTTTTTAAACTTTTTTCCTTTCTCCTCTGCTTCCACACTGTACCACTGCATGCAGCACACTCAGCTGTCCCAGACATTACCGCATTTTGCCATCTTTTTAATGCTCTGTCAAGTCATGCACTGGCATGCAACAGCACTCCTGTAATGTCCTACTTGACCAGTTTATGGCACCCAGTGGCAACTTTGCCAGAGACTGTTACTTGTGCTGACACGACAGGGTTTTGGGATAAGACTATTAACTGCGTCGGATGTTATCCCCAGGCCCCAGAGTTTCAAATTCTATCCCACGATATTGTAAAAACAGTGGCAGGCTTCTTTTGTGTCAAAAGCATCCAAGGAATGCACGTTGCTACAATGACCGTCACGGCAGGGATATTGCATGATGCTGGTGTCACAGTGCAAATTGGAAGTCATAGCAACACAATGTGTCAGTGTGTGTGTTGGTATAATGAGGAATGGGTTCAGCATCAGGGCGGGGTAGAAGATTGGACAGCACCGCACCTGTATGAGTCATCACTCTAAGATGAACCTCACAGCAACATGTCAAATCAAGACATCGCCCTCCTCTCAACCCTTCGCTTGATTCCTTCTCACTCTGCAGATTGCCAGCTGTTATTGTCTGCGAGTGTTGCTACTAACTTCCACATTCCTGAACAAAGTGTCATATAATCAGTGATTTTTGCACACTGAACTCATTCACCTCCTCTGGATTAGCGCTGCTTGGTACGTGGCCCAGGTAAACTAACTGTAGAAAAGCTAAATTCAGTGCTTACTTTAGTTTGTGAGATCAAATATTGCACTCCTGCTTCTAATTAATTGCACAAGTTCTTCAAATGTGCACCACCAGAGACAGATATAGAGGTATAGCCTCTCATATTAGAATCACAGAGGACAGTGCTGATTCAGTCAGTCACCAATACCAGTGTGTGATAGTGGCACAATTTGCCACAGTTATTTAGTCCTCACAGCCAAACCCAGGACCTCAGTAATGCAAACATTTTCCTGTTTAGCATCAGTGTGGAGCCTGAAACTGCTCCCGTATTTCATACTATGTGGTCCTCTTAGAAGGGAAAAGAAATCAGTGCCATAGAGACATGTGGCGCTTAATTTTAGCTGGTTTATGGTTTAGTTACGGTGGCTATTTGATTTGGTCTGCGGCTTCAAGGGAAAGGTAACCAATATTTACCCCCCTGTGTTTAAATAAAGGGTTTAGAGTTCAGTGCTAATATTTCAGTGGAAAATCAATGCATAGAGATTCCACTCACAGATGTAAAACAGACCTGTAAAAAAATTTGTGCAGTGCAGAGGAGAGCCGTGCTGAAGTTGCACAGAACAGACATAGCTTTGGTCTGGAGCAGCGGCCAGTGGATGAGATTATAGTATAGTATCGGTTTTATGCTGTGCTAGATAACGGGTGGAGCAGAGGCATCCTTCTGCAGTAATGTCAGGTTACAGAAAACCCAAATGTGAATGCCTGGGAGTCCAAGACCTCTAATGTCCATGATTGTCCCTCTGGCCCTGTGTACCAGCCTAAATCAGCGCTCTGCAGCTCATACAGTTGTGTCACATCCAGTTTGTACATGCATACACAGACACGGGCACACACACACACACAGACACACACACACACACACACATAGCCAGAGAATAGTAACCGGATGTAGGACACCACAGCAGGCCTTGAGCCGGCCAAACTTCCTTGGTAACACCCATCTCCTGGCACAACATGGCATCTCTAGTAGCGTCTACCTCACCTCTGCAGATCTTCCTAAGCAAACATTATTAAACGAGTCTTTATGGGCTTGCAGTAAAAGCTTTTTTCTCTCTTTTTATTACCCTATTATCATAGACAGATGCTCATGAATTGGCTTCCCTCTTTTTAATATTACTGATAAATCATCAAAAGTGATTTCTTGCCTCAAACAGCAAAGGTTGCAAAAGGTGATTGCTTTTAACCACTGGAATGTGTGTTTTGTTTTGCAGTCTGTGGTGAAAACCGGGCGCCTGCTAATCAGTCATGAGGCACCAATAACTGGAGGCTTTGCTGCTGAAATCAGCTCCTCAGTACAGGTGAGTGTGTACAGAAATGTAAGGTCATTAACTGTATTTGATGACTTTTTTTTTTATTTGGATCTGTGGCTCCCAGGGGTAGGAAAAGGTCTTCAAAGGTATCAAAGTTAATAGGTTTCAATGGCTTTGTCAATAAAAGCCCAACTTTGTAATAAAGCTAAAATAGGCTTTCGCTGAATGCCCTGGGGCAGTGGTTTTAAAACCATGGGGCATGCCTCCTTGTGAGGGTACAGAGGAGTGGAGGGAAAACAGAGACGGAGAGATGTGAGGCAAAGGTATTGCATAAAGTGAAAAGGGGAAGTCAAATACCAGTGTTAAAAAAAAGTTAGTCGCTAACAAGAAGGGCACTGCAGCCCCTGAATGTTTTTATTATTACTAACAGTAACATTGACTCTGTGGGGACCCTACAGTTCATGGCTGTAGATTCATCCATCACATATCAATGGCGCTCTCTCAGTAGCTCATAGTTTTCCAATACAATATTTCAAATTTTTTCTGATGAGCAAAGGCAATCAGATGTTTTGTTTTTTGGTGCTGCAGCCTCAGTCGTCAGAGTTATGGCTGTGGTCATGTGTTTGTAAGTTCATGTTACTCATCTGAGATTGTTGATACATTGGTTCTAACTACCTTTATAAGGTTCATGAAATATTGCTTCTTACTGCCAGGACAAAAGTCTTGGACACAGTAACCAACACATACCAGAGACAGATGATGCCATATTCTTGACTAAGTGTGACATTACTTCATGACAAGGCATTCTTTTCACATGATCATAATTACCTCTATTTGTGTGTGGTGAGATGATAATCCTCAGTATGATGGGTGTTTTCTTCCTGTGAGGATCTTTAAAATGTGCATCACTCTGGTATGTCTGAGAGTGTGTGTGTGTGTGTGTGTGTGTGTGTGTGTGTCATAGAAATATTACTCCTTTTTCTTCTCAAATCATTATTTCAGTTCATTAATACACACAAACCTGTTTGAGCTACTTGCAGCTGTTTTCTATTTTAGGTAGAAGTTTTTAGGTGAAGCAGTAAAATCAATCGTGTCTGTCCTCTTTTCTGACTGTCAGCTGTTGCTCTCTTCCATGTCAGAGAGAGCTCGAATGGCTGATGAGTCATCCCTCTAATTTCCATGTTTCCATGTTTTCACATTGTGTACGGGTGATGTAAGTTGTTAGTGTGTTCACTGATTACATTGATCCAGAGTTTTCACATGGCTCAGGCAATATGAACAGAAAACCCTCAACAGAAAACAAATGAGAATGAACAGCTTGGTGCTGTAACACTGTAAAACCCTGTCTTATCAGAGAGGCACCCTCAGGGGATTGTCTGATTTTATGTGGAGTACCAATCAGTGGTGATGGCAAATTCAGTGAAGTGAAATAATAATTTCCACAATGTGCATATCATTGTCTGCTCTTAAATGATAACACTTTTACTGTTTCTACCTCTTTCTCTCTATTGTTACAAATCACTCAGAAACAGGCAAATGTGAGTAAAAATCCAACTGGGTTCAATCCATGGACATTGGTTTTGAAATTAAGCATGTACACTCATCTTTAACACGTAAAGAGCATTTGAAAAGTTTTCACAGCACTTCACTTGTCTCACATTATGTTGTTGCAGCCTCATTACAAGATAGAATAAATTCATTTATCTTCAAAATTTTGCACAGCTACGCATGATTACAAGATAGATTTGAAAAGAAAAAAATCTTTATACTTCCTGGATACACTGTATATGAGGTGATAGGTTAATAATGAAAAAGATTTTGCCTTTTCTAATTATTTTAACTCTCTCGAGCAGAGTCTCATCAGAGGCGACTTGTCACAGACAACTTGTGAGCTGAAACTTTGGTGTGCACATTTCTGGATTTAAATTAGAAACATGACTTGACTCTTTTCCTTCAAGAAAAATCATGATCAAGACAACCTGCAAACTTACATCTGTACATAGTTATCATCACATTAATTGCTTCAAGTTGCAACAAGAATAAGCCAAATGTGGAACGCGGTAGACGACTTGTGGTATGAACTGCAGATTGAACTGACACTTTGGATTTTATAAAGAATCCTTTAGCCTTATCAGATTACATGATGAGACCCATGGATTTGAATAACTTTTTGTTATGTTATTGCCACAAGTCACTTGTAGATTAGTAAAGTGTGATGAGATTTCCAAGCTCATCTCTTATAGGTTTAGACCAAGAGTGTGAGTTTTGATTGTTTTTCTTTCCACCATCCTAAAGCAAGGATTTTAAACCATTTTTGTGTTAAACTGGATTCATTATGTGATAAGAGCATCACTTATTCACTCTCTGTAGTGTTTTGCTGATAGTGTTGGAGAGTTTCTCTGGGAAACGTGGCTAAAGACAAAGCTCTCATTGATTTAATGAATGCACTGAGTGAATGTTGAGTCACCCTCCTCCACTTTAACCAGTCAGACCAGAGCAGGCACAAATGAAAAAAGAAACACTTTGGTATGTCATTTAATTTAACATACAGTGAAAGTAGTTCATATTTGTAGTTTTGAAGTTGAAGAGGGTCTTACCTGCAGTTTATTTTTCACACAGTGATGTGTCACACTGCATAAAATCACACAGCTTTGTGTCAGTGGGAGTTTTCAGAGTCGTCTGTGGATACCTGGATCCCATACTTATAGTTCCACTAGCCGTGTCTCCTTCATGTGAGTGTAATTTAAACCAACAGAGTCCAACATTTGACCCAACATATCCTGCTGAGGTGAAGTTCTGTACTGGGATAAAGTTCACAGACTCCTGTCTCCTCTCTGGCCCGGTTGGTGTTGGTTAAAGATGAAAGCTCTCTACATTAAATGCCTTTTGAATTAGAATCAGACGACTCGTTGGCTGTCAGGCTTGTCTGATGAGAAGCAGCGGATCGAGGCCCGGGGCATCGGGCTCCAATGTAAAAGTGAGGACAGTCCCCCCACATGTCTTTTTCCAGCAAGAGGTCCACAAAACTTCCTTCAAAGCACCGTGTTTATTCAAGGGGCTGCTTTATTGGACCAGAGAATTGGATGCAGATACTTGCCTGTTGGGTAAGGGGTAATGGCAGATGTATGTGGTGGTCTTCTGTTGCTTGGCTGTGCTGTGACCTCAAGCCTGGTTTAAACTTCTGCATCAGAAGTCTACTCTGATTGTTTTTTGATAAAGCAGGCTGGTCAGGTGAAGCTCTTTTTAAACTGCTTAGCTTTCTGAAAAGATGAACCCCTGAGCTGCATTTGTTCAGCCTCATCTGATTTACATATCGTCTGTGATTGAGCTGACTGACAGAATTCAAATGAACATTCTTTGTGTTGTTTGCCATTTTGAAGTAGTTTTCTTCAACAAAAAGAGATGTTAGTGGACTGTTTCTCTTGACTCGTAGGGTAATGTGATGTTTGGAGTATTATTTTAACTCAATATTGTTTGTGGAACTTCAGCAGGATGTTGCAGAAATCTAAAGAGTGGGTTCAGCTCTCTCAAGCTGCTTTGGAGGCCCCGGCTGATTTAGCTGGTGATATTGGCACTTTCCTACCCGGTCTGACCATAACCTCAAATCTTTGGGTGTTTCTGACAAACTCTGATTTTTGTGTCAGAAGACACAATATCATCACTGCAACTCAAAGCTCCCACTGTGAAGTATTTTTAAATCCTGCACCACTGCAGGATGCAAGCTATTTGGTACTGCAATGTTGACATATTTTTATTCTGACATTTAAGTTTATTACATATAATGATGCACTTCCCAAAAGATAAACACTGATTTGAATGAAATCTGAGTTGTGTGGCCATTTTCTGTCCAGCTGTGGTGGCAGCCAGTCAGACTACTGTACTTTGCGCCCACTCTCAGTAAATGTATTTAGAGGAGATTACAGATGTGACCTAGACAAAAGGGCAAACTCCCTTTGTACTGTCTGTGTGCTCGTCTGTAGTTCAGTCAAGAGGGATCTGGGGTTCAGAATTGGTTGTGCATGGATTATTTTATCGTCCTGTGATCAGTTCAGTGGATTGGTGCAAGTATGTAGATATTTTTATTAGGGCTGCACAATTAATCGAATCGCAATCGCAATCGCGATATGAGAACGTGCGATTATATAATCGCACTTAAGGCTGCGATTTGCGATTTAACTAGTTGTGCGCATGCGTCCCTGAATCCACCAATCTGCCCTCTGTTTGGAGTCCGTTTCGTCACGCCCATCACTGCCATCTATGCATCACTGCTCCAAGAATCGGTGTGTGCATGTGTGAGTGCGCGCGCGTGTGCGCAGTCTGTTTGGTCACGTGATTTTCCAGCAAGCTGAGAAATAGTTGAATGAGGAGCAATGATGAGCAAGCAGAAAAGGAACAGGTGACGAAAAAACACGCACGTTAGAAAAGTGTGCTTTTTGACAATCGGTGCCAGGCCTGGAGTGTCACATCTGCAGAGGATCTGAGCGTCTGTNCTGACATTTAAGTTTATTACATATAATGATGCACTTCCCAAAAGATAAACACTGATTTGAATGAAATCTGAGTTGTGTGGCCATTTTCTGTCCAGCTGTGGTGGCAGCCAGTCAGACTACTGTACTTTGCGCCCACTCTCAGTAAATGTATTTAGAGGAGATTACAGATGTGACCTAGACAAAAGGGCAAACTCCCTTTGTACTGTCTGTGTGCTCGTCTGTAGTTCAGTCAAGAGGGATCTGGGGTTCAGAATTGGTTGTGCATGGATTATTTTATCGTCCTGTGATCAGTTCAGTGGATTGGTGCAAGTATGTAGATATTTTTATTGCCAGACAAAGACTCTGTTACAGCGTATCAAGCCATCAAATGGTCCAGTGAGAGAGTCAACATTTCATTTAAGCCCCCACAGAAGCAAACTTATGGATCAGGACCAAACCCTTAAGATTGTAGATGTTATAGCCTCCCACCTGCCTGTTGGTTCAGAAAGGATGACACCCACATCAAGCCTTGCTTCAGG